>JALPQI010014620.1:0-27423 GCA_025490895.1 Thaumatotibia leucotreta
TAAAAATTACGTAGAATTCGCACCAGCTAGGCACTGTAACGCCATCTATTGGCGTAGTAGTGCCTAGCTGACCGTGACATTCCACCTTAAAGAATAGGTCATTTCGTAGTAGGATCGTTTTGACAGTTCGAAAAAAGAAGTTGATTTGACTTGCCAGTCATCATGCCCATTGATTGTCCAGATCCGGTCGCGCACGTCGAGCTGGTCGCGCTCGGAGTCGCGCGCGGGCACGCCGCTGTTCCCCACGCACCCGCGCACGCCCTACCCGCCCACGCCCACGCCCTCGCTCAGCGCGCGCCCGCCGCGCTCGCCGCCCGTCACCAGGTAACTCATCTATGAACTTCTTCTTCTACCTAGCGTTATCCCGGCCTTTGCCAGGGTCCGCTTTCTGGCTACATTTCCTCCACTTTGCGCGATCCTGGGCATCTTCTACTGTAAGCTGCTTTCACGACATCTAGCCATCGCTTCTTTGATATGCCGCGGGGTCGGAGGAGCTTACCACTTAAATAAAACTTAGGTACTGAATCGGATAATAGATAAGTCACGGAGTTTTAACAAGTCCCAAGTGTCCCTTGCTTTCACCACTGGCATGAGACAATACGTCCATCCATGCACGTCACAGATGTGCCGAGCTGACTTCTGGCGTCACGTAAACGTGACAGAACCGTTTGATTACATGTTTGACCACACGGAACATCACCGGAACGCACTAGCTGTCGACTTCTGTATCATATGTATTTGATGATGATAGGCAAAGCAAATTTTATTTAACTTTTATTATCATGATCAATGGAGATACCTAATTATCTACTTGAATCGAAGTCCAATTTCGTGTCTAGTTTTAGTTCATAATCAGACATCACTTTAATATTTATAACAGAAAAGAGCGCGAAAGCAGCCCCGAATCCGAGTACCGGATTTACAACGGCAGCTGTGGGTCGCGGCGCTCGAGCGCGGGCGGCTCGGAGCCGCAGCACGTGGCGCCCGACCAGGAGCGGTTCGCGCGCGACACCAGCCACTTCTGGTACAAGCCCAACATCTCCCGCGACGACGGTGAGTCTATAGTACCGGGTCTACAACGGCAGCTGCGGGTCGCGGCTCGGAGCCGCAGCACGTGGCGCCCGACCAGGAGCGGTTCGCGCGCGACACCAGCCACTTCTGGTACAAGCCCAACATCTCCCGCGACGACGGTGAGTCTATAGTACCGGGTCTACAACGGCAGCTGCGGGTCGCGGCTCGGAGCCGCAGCACGTGGCGCCCGACCAGGAGCGGTTCGCGCGCGACACCAGCCACTTCTGGTACAAGCCCAACATCTCCCGCGACGACGGTGAGTCCATAGTACCGGGTCTATAACGGCAGTTCTAGCTGCGGGTCGTGGCTGGTAATTTATACAAAAAATTCACCAGTTTGTACTCCTCAGCCCTTACTTCCTCTAGCTAGGTGGACATTTCGGGCGTCTTGCAACAATTGAAAGATTCACTATATTAGAATGATTTTGTAGTCGCTAGCCAAATTGAATAGAGGGTTGATTTTGAAGTCACATTGATGATGTTTTACTACGGAGCCAACATCCGAATACAGAAAAAAACATCTATTCCATACATTGTACCTATTAAAATATCGGAGTCTGTACGGAACAGCAAGATTCAGGACATAACAATAATTGAACATCATTGTCTACAGCGGTGGCAGCCCTACAGCAGCTAGAAGAAGGCGCATTCATAGTCCGCGACTCGAACTCGTTCCCCGGCGCGTTCGGGCTGGCGGTGCGCGCGGGCGGCGGCGTGAGGCACTTCCTGGTGGAGCCGGCGGCGCGCGGCGTGCGCCTGCGCGGCTGCCCCGACGAGCCTGTGTTCGGCTCGCTGTCCGCGCTCGTGTACCAGCACACCGTCACGCCGCTCGCGCTGCCGGTGCCGCTGCGGCTGCCTGACAGGTACGGTGTCTGCTCGCTGTAGTCTGAACTCGTTCCCCGGCGTGCGCCACTTCCTGGTGGAGCCGGCGGCGCGCGGCGTGCGCCTGCGCGGCTGCCCCGACGAGCCCGTGTTCGGCTCGCTGTCCGCGCGCGTGTACCAGCACCCCGTCACGCCGCTCGCGCTGCCGGTGCCGCTGCGGCTTCCTGACAGGTACGGTGTCTGCTCGGTGTAGTCTGAACTCGTTCCCCGGCGTGCGCCACTTCCTGGTGGAGCCGGCGGCGCGCGGCGTGCGCCTGCGCGGCTGCCCCGACGAGCCCGTGTTCGGCTCGCTGTCCGCGCTCGTGTACCAGCACACCGTCACGCCGCTCGCGCTGCCGGTGCCGCTGCGGCTGCCTGACAGGTACGGTGTCTGCTCGGTGTAGTCTGAACTCGTTCCCCGGCGTGCGCCACTTCCTGGTGGAGCCGGCGGCGCGCGGCGTGCGCCTGCGCGGCTGCCCCGACGCGCCCGTGTTCGGCTCGCTGTCCGCGCTCGTGTACCAGCACACCGTCACGCCGCTCGCGCTGCCGGTGCCGCTGCGGCTGCCTGACAGGTACGGTGTCTGCTCGCTGTAGTCTGGATCTGGACACGGTTTCGTTAGTAGGGTAATTACAAAATTCGTAGTAGGAAAAAACGTTCTTGGTGGAAAAAAAAAATATTTTACAAAACTATAATTACTCGCATATCTTTAATTAAACGAGATATAGGTACCTACACTTTTCAACACCTCGTTCTTAAAGTAGGTATGTAATAAAAAAATTTTAAATTTTTATAGTAACATCGTGGTAAATCGAGGTAGCAGAGTTGTTTTTTCCATGGACGATTTTCTGCAACGGATTTTAGAATGCCCCAACAAAGAGGCAAAAAGATGTATAGAAATTTGAATACGGTGGGATTCATTTATAAAGTAGGTATGTATCTCTCAAAAATGATATGCCAAATTTTACAGACTATCTGTAGAAAACCTATTTGTTGGTCAGCTAAACGAACCCATCCATAATTTGTACTTAACCCCATTGATACAATGACTAATGGTCTATTGTTCTGCATTGCCATCACGAGCGCTAAAAGTTACTTATGTATATTACATACAATTATTCTACAGCATATTTATACATTTAAACTGAATTGCAGCAATCTACTGGTCACCGATGAATCTTTCATGAACCTTTATTGTATGGGAGGTGCTCACTATGTTAAAAGAGCAAATCTATACCTACGCGTGATAGTTTTCCCGTAAAGTGTATCAAAAAAATGCACCGACTGTGGGATAGTGTACAAATACGTGACACCGTGCAAATGATTACTACCTACATTTTCACGATGTCTCTCTACAATAGAATACATAATATGTAAACCTTTGCATTTCCATAAGTACCTCTATCGTACGGTGAGATTATTAAATATGACTATAAAATATTGTTATGAGCTATACGTACTTAGCGCCTTGGAAACCTCTTTGTTCAGGGATCCATGGAGCGGTGGCACCGCGAACGCCGCAGCACGGGCGCTGTTAGCCACCGGGGCCGCCTGTCATGTCCTTCTGCTGGGCTCAGAGAACACTGAGGCTTTGACGGGACCTGCCGCCGTCAAACGCGCCGTTACCAATATTATTCAGAAAAAGGTGAGTTTCCTATTCAATTCAATCAGTCCTATTCACTGTTATTTTTGATCACGTACCGAAATCGGAAGACGCAGTGTCCGACGACGACCGGGTCAAGGTCGCGGGAAACCGCTGGAGGCAAGCAGCACAGAACCGATCATATTAGATAGGCCTATGTCCAGCAGTGGACGTCTTTCGGCTGAAATAATGATGATGATAAATCATCAGAAGTGTTAAAAAAACTCTACAATCAATATTATTGTCTTTCCTCCTGTTTGGGACGTTCACTTTTCATAATTATGTACTTTTGTAGGTATAACATACTTTTTTAAACTGTCCTTACGCCGTAAAACCATGTTCGACGGTCAAACATTTACTTTCTTGTCTTTAATTTACCCAAATAAAACAGATTGAAACTTTTAAAATGTGACCTATGTATTTAATGCACGGACAGTCAAAGTGTTAACCTACCCCCTCGTATTCCCCAGGCCGGTGGTCACGTGGTGCACTTCAAGGTGTTCGGCGGCGGCATCACGCTGACGGACGCGGCTCGCAAGTTGTTCTTCCGGCGGCACTACCCGGCCGCCAACGTGTCGTATGCCGGCCTAGACCCCGACGAGCGACGGTTCGCGCACGTTGAGAATGGCACTAAGAATGAGAAGTGAGCGATTTACCTATGTATTTTGTTTCTGAGTACACTTCGAAAGTACTCCGGCAATAAAGTTTGATCTATTAAGTACTTAGATATTAATAGATCGACCACGTAGTTCACTTCATGGTGTTCGTCGGCTCAAGCTGACCTAGGTATATCATGTATCAGTATAAGTAGTAGTATATAGTATCTAGGTATACCATGTATCAAAAAACCGGCCAAGTGCGAGTCGGACTCGCGCGCGAAGGGTTCCGTACCATTATCTATTTATTATTAAAAAAATACAGTTAAATCAACCTGCCTCAAAAACTATAGGAGATAATTTATTCAAACCAAAAATCGTTGATAGAGTTTATTAATGTGCATAACATATATTTTTTTTAGAATTTTGTATCGCGTAGTTTAAAAAATAGAGGGGGGGGGGACACATTTTTCAGACTTTGAGAGTTGATATCTCGAAAACGATTTGCTTAACTAAAAATGAGATTTATAAACCTTCATATCATTTTCAAAGACCTTTCTATTAATACCCCACACGCTTATATACAACTAAAATTTTTTTTCTATCCCTCAGTTACATCTATCGAGGGCCCCCACCCCAATGATTTTTTTTACAATTTAGTATCATAATCCTGTAGCGGTTCATATAGCAAATATCCTTACCAAATTTCGTTACTGTAGCATTTATATTTTCCGAGTAAATCGGCTGTGACAGACGGACAGACGGACAGACGGACATGACGAATCTATAAGGGTTCCGTTTTTGCCATTTTGGCTACGGAACCCTAAAAAAGTGAAGAATCCTAAAAACATCCATTATTTAGAGGACAAACTTCGTTTTCTGCCCTCCGGCCGGCAAACAACACATAGCTGCGCTACACTAAGTTGCCGGCTCCGTTAACCAGAAAAATATTATACACACCTCAGTCGTTAAATGGGAAAGCCTCGGATCACATGTTTGCCGGCCTCGGCTTCGCCTCGGCCTACAATTACGCGTCATCCGCGACATTTCCCACTTAAACGGCCTTGGCATATAATCTACTATTTCTCAAACATGCAATGAAATATTGTCTTTGTTACGTTCCTTAAAATAGACTCGGAAGTATCGCTTTTAGCAGTAACTCACTGGGATGGAAATGGAATTTTATAACACTTTTCAGGTCTAGGCCAGCAAAGATTTTTTTTTTTTTAATTTCGACAACATTGTAATTTTTTTTGTATTTCTTTGTATGTTTGAGAAAAGCACTATACAATCCTCGGCATGAAAACGGATTCCCGGCCTCGTTACCTATCCGGGTATATACCAACTTGGCCGGAAATCGTCATTTTCCCGGACTCTGATGTAATCACCTAATCTAATTTTTCACCACTTTAAAACCTCAAGATCTCGGAAATTCTTTGCATCAACTATCTGGGTGCTTAGCCAAGTGCATCGTAGTTTTCCCTCTGTCGCACTAATATGAAGGAGTGACAGAGAGGGAAAACTACGATGCGCTAGCAAGCGCTAGCGATTGGCTACTTGGCTAAGCATCCTGAACGTGTTCGCAGGCGCATCTTCGCGTTCGTGGCGCGCACGGCGACGGGCGCCGACAACCAGTGCCACGTGTTCGCCGAACTAGAGCCCGAGCAGCCCGCCACTGCCATCGTTAACTTCGTCAACAAGGTAACGTACTATTATCATCGATACACTCCCTGAGTCACGTTTTATAAAGTTACAATTTACAATTTTGCTGTTTGGCTCTCTTTCTGGCCAGTACGTGCATACGTCAGAGAGGCAAATAGCGAAATTGTAAAATGTAACTTTATAAAACGCGACCCTGGCCGGAGCAATTTATAATAAACTAGCTTATTATCTATGTACTGACCCTAGTAACCCCTTGGCCGTGTGGTGACAGCAGAAAGAATACATTTGTCACCACCCCAACTCCTCCTGCGGGTGTCGTAAGAGTCGACTAAGGGATTGAAGTGTCACTGACCATATTTGATTAAAGATTGATGATGGGCAGCAGCGTCATTATAGTGGACACATTACTGCGATCGCCAATCCGCTTGCCCAGCGTGGCGATTATGGGCATTTACCTCCTAATGCGTCTATACGCATAGTTAATAGGAGAGACCTACGTCCAGCAGTGGACTATCATAGGCTGATGATGATGACGATGATGACCCTAGTAATATTGTTTTTTTTTTTACAGGCATTACTCGGAAACTCACAGAAGAAGGATATAATTTAAACGGCCGCCAACATCGAATGATGAGTCTGATCAAATACTCATAGGATTTGTTATACTCTGTGATGTATCGGATCGCAGCTACCTTATGATTATATAATATACAGAGTAAAATCAACAAATGGGTTAATTTTAGGTCACTCTGATTACATGAGAGAAATTACGGCCGACGCGACGTATACTGAATTTATATGAACTACAATATTGTGAAATATATCACAAATTGAACTTGGTCATTATGAACTTTTAATTCATTTACTAGTAATTAAATGAATTCAATTCAAAGATTTTATTTTTAATACGCTTCGTATTCACCAAGTACAATTAACCAACCTTACGTTAGTTTTAAGCTAAATTAATATAAATGTTATATTAATACTGTAGCATAGAGAAGAAACTAACTAGTCTCATATATTAATTTAATATATAATGTAGTGATATCGAGCGTGCCTATATAATGTTTAAAGCGTCTACAATGTCAATGTGTAAAATCTACAATTGCCAAAAACATGGAAGTAAAGTAAAAGTGAATTTAATAAACCATTAGATGCGCTGATTAATACCAGGGAAAGCAATAAATTGATTGATACCAAGTGTTTTTTATTTATTGGTTTGATAGTAATGGTTATACGCATCAGATGGATATTTAACAATTTAACGCGGGTCGCAATTAACTTGTAAAGAAGAACTTTATTATATAGAAGCAATCCCAAATTCAATAGAGATATTGCAATAAATATCTCAAATAATGTATAGTCTTATAGCAAACTTCAGAACTAGATGCTCTTAGAGAAATTAAATAACTTATAATATATGTACCTAAACAATATTCCAGTAATCGTACAACGAATAATATGAGTACAACATTCTAAAAACAACTTAACATAAATTTAATAAACTGCAAAAGATGTTAACTTAAGATACCTACTTTAATACATTGAATGTAGCTTAAAAACACAAAATAATACGTTTTTTAAATCTATCAGCACAGCAAGTAGATTCATAGAAAGCCTACAGTTAGCACGTACAAATTGTTCAATAATTTAACAGTAGATAGGCATGATTGAAATGAAAGCAATCTGAAATAGTCGTAGTTGCAGATAGTCAATAGTGATTACTAGGTAAATAGTTGCCTCGTGCAACAATTGTGGGAGCTATGAATTTAGTATATATATTAGGTATTTTAATATTTAATACAACCCGGAATCAATATTTGACGCCATACATATGCCTTACGAGAATACACCAGTGATCTAAATAAGATTTTTATTTTAATGCTGTAATGATATCCATGTTAAGATATTAATGTTAAATGTAAACGTTTATGTAATAAATAACTGTTGTAAAATGTATTTATTGGTTATAATATAATACATAACTTGAAATAAATTGCGGTTTAATTTTCCCCATTCAAGTATAACTACTAGATAATTGGTGGTAAACTTAATTACAAATAGACATTCTACTGTACTTCTAAGACTTCAACGTGAAATATCGTTCCAGCCATTGATATTTCACGTACGTTTTCATCCTTTATTTACATCGTAATCGCGCCATATAACCAGGATTTAAAAATCCATTCGCCTGCGTTTGTAAGTAGCGCGCCGTCGTCGCTTGGGTCAGTCGTCGGAGCGGCCGAACCGCAGGTGGCCGTAGTCGTCGAAGGAATCGTCTGCGCGAGCGGAGCGCACCACGTACATCCGCGGTCGGAAGTCGTCTTCGTCGTCGACTGCGATCTCGCGCACATGCGTGCCGTCGCAGCACGACGAGAGCGTAGCTAGAGCGACGCTCAACGCCAGCGCTGCTAAAGTAGAGAGCCGCATTTCAAATGAATATCTGAAAAATCGGGAAGTTAGTGTCACAATTAGTACAGGGTGGTTCGGCGTTTAGGGAGCCATGCCTCACTTTTCCACTTACGGACGAGTTACGACGACGACAAGCGCTCAAAACTGAACGATTATACAGGTTGACATCTGGGTTGTAGAGCAAAAGGGAACATAGTAGTAGGAGAGACGCTCATGCGAACCAGAAATAGCGAAAAAAATACGGCTGAATTAACACTTTTGAGCGCGGGGAACTCCCGAGGGGAGTTCTCTGTGGGAGGTCCATTTTCGCTACAAAGCGGAAAAAACACGGGATCGGCTACGAGCGTAGCGCGTATAGCACTCGTCCGCAATGAAAGTGTTAACTATCATAAGTAATTACAATATTTTTTCGTGATTTTTTGGTTGTCTCCATAGTGAAAGTTGCTCAGCGTGACCATCCCTGGAACCCTGTTCACTCTTGCTCCACGAGTCGTGGACCACGACACAAATGTCACCCTGTATTCAAGCCTACAACTAATTATTTTGGTTTATTTTTTATCACGAGAACGCTTGAGGAAACCGGCTTGGGAAGGCAGGTATGTAACCCAGGCTTGGCAATATTATCAAAAAAGTATACTTGTACAGGGCGTAGACACCACTTTTAAGTGACCTTGAAACCTTCATCTTTGTCCTAATAGCTTAAGCTAATGTAAAATAATACCCGATTCCACAAGGTGCTAAAACATGTTACATTTGTTTGAGATTGAATATGCCATCTAGGTATACAAATTTTAGTTAGTTAAGTTTATTGTAAGTGTAAGAAAAATTGTTATATAATTTGGAAATGTAACGTATAATACACGGTGCTCGCGAGCATTGCGAAAGATTTTAACTGTGCATTCTAGGCATCAAAATAAACATAAAATATTATGAGACCAAAAGTCAATTCCACCAAAAAAAAAATTTTTTTTTTCTTTTTTTTAGTATTTTTGAATACTTCTTAACATTTCCAGTACTTTTTATCATAACAACAATTTGTTTAAATTATTTATTTCAATTGTTTTTTTAGATACAGGTTATTTCGTCAAGTCTATTCGTATTTTTTGATTGTCAGGCAAAAGGTGTGGTAATATTAGAACAAACACATTGTAGTGGCATTGTAATCATAAAGAAGTTAACCGTTTCAGTGCGGATGACACGCCAGGAGTGTCATCAAAGTTTTTAACGAATGGCGTGTGACACGAGAGGAGTGTCATTTTAAAATCGACTAAAACTTCTTCAAATTAAGTTTCAGAAAGGTTCACCCCGAACAAAATTATTATTGTTTACCATGTAGAACAAGCTAGTAGCCTTCGTTTCTGGAATATTCAAAATATTTTATTATTTTTTCAAATTCAGTTGTTAACAACCTCTTCAAGCAGCACTATTTTTACGCGTCAGCGTTTCAGTGCGGATGACGATAGGCGTGCGTTATTATATGCAGTAAGGCAAACCTGTCGCGTGACGCTGTTACAGTCAAAAGCTTTTGAAAATGGAAGACGCAATGAAATTATTAAAATAAAACTATAAAGAAAAAGTTCAAGTTTATTTATGTTCGTGTTCAATGGACAAAGAGCTTCATATTTATTATAACTTCTAAATACTGGCTGCGGACGAAGAAAACTTTATCTACATTTGTTTTCGTTTTGACATATTAATAAAACATCGAAAGTGGTTTTTGTATGCAGTTGCATGGGAAAAATAATCTTGTTCTTAATTATCTGGCCATGACTGTATAAAAAATTCGCACAATCCCTTTTTTACAAATATCAAATGTTGGGTAAGTTTCGGTATACTTAAGTAAATAGTTTAAATTGTGATTTTTAGTACGTGTTTCTAATGAAACGATTCCAAGATATTTTCATATTTGTTTACAACAAAACGCTTTGTATATTTTAACACGTGTGTCAAAACACGAAGCTGGAACGTATCACTATGTTCAAACAATGGCGCAGCGTTTTTCTGTAACTTTTTCCATATTGGGGCAAAATTTGGGTCTTAGACTACCGTTAAGAACACTAGGTAAATGTTATATATCGACACTGGAAATTTCAAATATCGTAAGGGACAAAGGTCCACTTTTCAGGAGAGCCAAAAAACAAAAACCAAAATTTAAAAAAATCGTAACTTTTTACATATTCATCCGAATTAGATGGTTCTTATATACATAACTACGTTAAAGCTTTCTCTTTATTAGACAATTAGGTATACATATGTAAACTCAATAGTTTCGTAGATAGTGTCCCTCACGCAAGAAATTTACTAGACACATGTCCCTTACGCCCCCAAAAATGTCTATTATTTTTATGAAAATCTGTTACGACAAAAACGAAAACACTACCTCTTTGTCGTTACTGTCAAAAAACATGCTACATTACAACTATTTTCTGTTGTAAAGTCATTCTAGTTTCCAGATTAATTGAAGTAAGTAGCTTAAAAATGCAAGGAAATATAAAGTTGTGTACTTACAATTGTATTATTTTCATAGACGGAGATCGATTTCACGTGTAATTTATTATATTTTAGATAACCCGTTACAATTTATAGGAAATAAAACCAAACATGTTAGGTATGTATATATTTTAGTCAGCTTAGTGTTGTGAAAAGAAGAAAACATATATCGAGAGCAACCTGAGCCCGAAACAAAAACATCTATATTAAGAAAGAAATTCTGGATAAGTAATCTAACTGCTTCCGCGAAGATCTATGACCCTTTTTGATGATACTCGTGCTATTCAGACGTGCGGTCAAAGGAACTATCGAATCCTTAGGGAACGAAACACTGACTGAAAACCTACATTTGTACCAACCAACCTCAATATAACTGAGTATGAATTTCACACAACGACAGGGTGTTCTCAGTGTTTGAACACCCTGCAAAAACCAACTTGAAAGCCTGGGCTTTCGGGAATAAAACAAGCACATCGAATGTAGCTTCATCAGACAGTCGAAATACCCTCAAGATACAAATGGACCAATGACCAGAATGATTGTCGAAAATGGCACCACAGGTACAAGTAGGTGAGAGGCCTAAGGTCAGGGTTTGCGTCGGCATGAGCAAAATTCATTTTCTAGACAGAAGTCAATATTATGATGATTTCCACGCATAAATATTACATTATGTGTGGAAATCAATTTGGCCAGAAACCTAAAAACCAATATTATCTATTATCTACATCAACTCAAACAGTCAAGCTGCGATGCTCTCACTAGAATCCCTCAAGTCCAGTGCTGCAAGAATAAATTAAACGCCCTTGACTTTAATGAAGTAACACTTAGATGGGTATTAGGATATTCCAATATTGTTGGAAACGAAACAGCAGATGAGTATACCGGAAAGAACGGCAACACACGCATTGTCAGCCCAGAGCCTTTCTATGGAATCACCAAACCGGAGCCATATTCTCTGCTGAACAAACTAGATAAATATGATAAGATAAGATAAGAGCAATCGCACAGTTGAAGTCCATCAAAGTAACTCTCACTCGTAAGCTCTTATACAAGGGTTCAATAACAGAAAACAATAAAGAGCTACTTGAGCTCAAAAGTAACAAAGCCTGTGAGGAATCGAGAATCCTAACTATTAACATATGTATAACAATCATGGGTAAGAAACAAGATGCAATATGTAGCTTCTGCCAAAAATCAGAGCAAACTACTGTGCAACGTTGCAACATATTGATTTAAACTATCAATTAATCTACTATGGACCTCCTCTTCCTCTGCACACAGGGGTATTTGACTCAAAAAGCTGGCCATAATTATTTCTATACGTTTTTTCGCATTTTATACTTAAATATGACTTCTATATTAAACGAATTTATTTTGGACCGCTTTTACACCTTAGCGGCCTGATTGGGGTAGTAAAATTAATTTTGCATAGGTATTTACGTATTAACTATTAACAAAATGTATGGTTTTTCTTACTCAGATGATGCGTCCGATCGTTACTCAAAATATAATGTCAGATCATCATCATCCGATATAGCATTAGTGTCTATATCTGGGGCAAGCATCACATTTCTGGCAGCAGAGCTAAAAGGTTTTAATATTTTCGGTGGCTTAGGCCTGATGCTATTGAGAAGTGGATCGGAAGTAACTAACAGCCGATTGAAAACGTCAAAGTAACACTGTTCCCTCGAAAATTTTCTTGAAAAGCTATTCCTGAATTCTCCAAAGTGCTTGTTTCTGGCTTCTGCGGCTTCTTCCGATAAATTTCCTATGGGGAGAAGGGCATGCTTCATAACAATAGATCTATGCATCTGAATTTTGTGAACAGTTGGGGTCAGTGGCTTCCAAGGATATACTCTACATAGAATGCCGTATCGTCGCAATATGACTCAAACTACTTAGGTCTACTCTTTGTCCACTCGAGATGACTTCCAGCTCAATAGCAAATCTCTTTGTCAAATCGTGGTCGATTTCCTTTTGATATTCAAAACTTGAAGAGATCTCGGGATTAGAAAATAAAACGTCTGGTGGTATCCCCGTCATTACTAGACCCGAAACCCTGTTTTGGCATATCGACTTTAAGTCCTAGTCCGACCTAGTCTTAAATTCCGACTTTAAGCGGGAAAATATACGAAGAAGTTCATTATTTGATTGATCTTATGGGAATGTAGCAGAATCAGTAAGAATACTCAAAACTTCATCTAGCTTCTTTAAAAATTCTGTCGCCTTACATTCTTGACCCATGCAAAAAATGTATTATTTGATCACAACTCTTACCACCAGACGAACCTGTGATGATAAATCATTAAATTTATTTTAGAACCGCAAAACCAACTTTGTTTGGTAAAATTGCTTATTGTATAAAATAAGCACAATTACGAAGTTCGCAGTTAGTAGCAGCCCATTTTATAGTAATATGCAAGAAGACTAAATACGTTATCAAATCAGTAAAAAAATACACACGGGTCAGGTCCCGCAACATAACTTTTTCCATTTTGAGTTTAAGTAAAACTCGTAAATTCGATGCGCTATTATGTAGTTACTTAAATGTAGAATGTCCGGTAAATTAGACTTAATAATTATGAAACTATAAACAAATCATAATAACAATACATGGTAAATTATTGTTATGAGCAGACATTTTTAAAAAAGAATCGTTATATTAATTTAAACAACGTTTAAAAATTGGTAATTTTATTTTACCCTTGTGCCACACAACACGTACGTTTACCAAAACGCTAAATTGACACCCGATTGACAAATATCGTCAACTTCCAACGAAAAATAAATATGATTCTGTAATATATGGGTTCCTCGACTAATAAGTCCAGCTACCAGTTTATAGGAATTCCACATTTTGTTATAGTCGACTAATGGCCAGCTTTAAGGCGTAGATACCCTTATGTGCTCTGTTTCTGCAGACCACAAATGTATAAAAGAAGTATTCACCTAGGCAGACCTTATGATGTACACAAAATTGCAGCCTTCAGAATCTGGAATGTTCAGACCTCGACAATAATCAGTAATGACTTTTAGACCAAAACAACAATAATAAAGATGATAATATGGCAGATGTCTGGACCTTAATACTACTATAGCCCTATCTCTGACCGTCTGACCCATGCAATGATCATAGCTCATTACACTTTTCAATAGCCTGCTGAGACTGGTTCACGGTTCACGTGTACTACAGAGTAAATTTCTCGAATTGGCAAAAGACAGCTAATTATAAATAAGCCCATGATTTCCAGGGAGATAATAATAAGATTGGGGCAGCTTTTGGCGAGCTGTTCGGCAATAGCGACATCGTATGAGGCATGTTTTCGTCGGTCGGAGTAGAATCCAAGAAGAACTGTAGGACTCGGCTTGCCTTGATTGGCCGTTGGCCGTCCAGAGAGGAATCGTTAGAGAGATGTATATGCTCCAGGGATGGAAGTGGAAATGTGCGTGAGTCGCTGGTCGATGCAGTATCTATGTGGTAGTAAAAATACTGCTCTGCCCTCACCCCTCTTCCTGAGACGCCCTGGGTCAAGTCGCACCGGCACTGTTGCAAGTTCTATAAGAAACTAAACAAACAAAATGTTATAACGTACACAAAAAAACTTTCATGATTTTTAAATTATCATCTTTTTTTGAGGCGTAACTCTCATTTATGTACCGTATTTAATGTAGTAACGTATACTTTATAAAATTTAAAGGTGAGTTACGACATCAAACTTTAAAATTATTTTGATTTATATGTACATACGACTCAGTTTATTAAGAGAATAGAGCCATACTATCTTCGAAATTGTGTTGTAACGCACAAAAGCCTAAAATATTTGTCCCTTACGTCATTGTGAATTCAAAGTTTCGTATTTATTTCATTAGATAGAATGTCGTAAAGGCACCCTCTTTTGCTGTAGTAACTAACCACATAGGGATTTATGAATAAGAAGGATATACTACGTTGAAAATGGACACGTTATCCCTTCAAATTAAAAATTTGACCCATACAACATTTTTTTAAAAGCAATATGAAGTTACGACAAAATTAATTCACTTCATAACTTCTTTATTTGAAGCGATATCAAAAAGTTAATTATACAGATCGATAGAGAATTTTTTTCTGAGTTCTATGCAATTCAAAGTGTACTTACGACAAAATGTCCCTTACGACATTTGAAATTTCCAGTGTCGATATGAGTTTCAAAATTAATTAAAAGTTGTAATAGGGTTATTTTATTTATAAAATAAATATTAAAATGAACATATTAGGTACTTTTTGTAATTCAAGACAAATGATTTGTTACCTATAAGACTTGAATGAATAATTCAAGGAGAAATCACGAAGATATTAAATGCATAGGTTTAAATCGCGTTGCACTATAAAAAAATCCCCATTCCGTTATCCCACTATACATCATTATAAACATTATACTTAGTAGAAAATGTTTGTAACCTCTGATGTTTAAAACTCACTTACCATCCATTTCAAGTAAAACACGTAGTATATAATCGGTTAGAAGCCACTAACAGTTTAAAATCAACGTTTTGATCAGTTCACTTCCTTGGTTTGATTTCAACTGAACTCAATGAAGTCAAAATCAATGAAAAAAACTAAAAATGTTCATAATTTTTTACACATGGCGGATGACACGATAGGCTTGTCATCATATTCTATGGCGTAAGGCACGCCTGTGATGTCATGAAAAAATTGTTCGCCGCCACAGACAAAAGTCTTTGAAAATGGAACACGCAATGAATCGGTTAAATGACGAGTTACGTCGAAAAACTTATTTCGAAAAAAGGTTGATTATCTCTGAAACCAAGCCGAATCCAGGAAATTGTATATAAGTAACATTAAAGACTCTAAATGTGGTCAGGAATCCAGCATTAAAATCTTTCGGAATGCTCACGAGCACCGTGTATATGGTATCAAAGTAATTGTACCTAGTAGGAATGTCGATATCTCAATTTTTTTATACATAGGTAGGTACATATAAGGGCCTTGTCACAGTTGCGATTCATAAGCGATTTGAAAGCGAAGCGTACGCGCGGCATGTTCGTCGCGTGTTCGCAACCAATTCGCCGCGACCGTGTGACGAATACACCGCGACTGCGCAGAGTTTGCCGCGTCAAGAATTGGAATCTATTATGTAACAATAAATCTTATAAGTAACTGTTCAAGACTCAAAACACTCAGCAATTTAATGACGGCTGCGCAGCGTATTCGTTACGCAATCGCGGCAAAATCCAGACGCACTCGAGGCGAATCTGTTACGGGCACACTATAAACACGCCGCGCGTACGCTTCGCTTTCAAATCGCTTGTAAATCGCAAGTGTGATAAGGCCCTAATAAAGAAAGACCAAGTTCACCAACGTCCGAGGTGGGATTCGAACCCACGTATGTCAGCTTTCGCCTCTGATGAAAAAACACTCGACCGCACGGTCTTAAGACCATGGTAACTACTTAAAAAAAACTGAAGTCAAAAATATTTCATAAACATAATTTGATATATTTCAGAAAACAAGGTTTTTTTTTCTTACTGGTTTCTGTTTCAATGTAGGCCTTGAAGTCATTCGCTGATGACAGTACTACGCTACGCTCGTAGCGCTACGTCGTAGTCTTACAAGGGGTTATCAGGATATTAAAAAAACTTCCAATTAAGTATGGTAATGACAGAATCGTGATTATCGTTCTATGCAGAAAATGAGGTCTTTCAGCAATGGCAGCAAGGCACGCCCAAGTATCTTCACTTTAAGATCACATTCAGTCAAAGGCAAAATAAGTTGTAGGTATATAAAATGCTCAAACATAATTATGTCCCTGTGCACTTTAATTTTGTGTAATAAGAACGCCGTAACATATTTATAAAGGTGCATTCAGACCAAACGAGCATTCGCTATTCTATCCCCCCACTCTACGAAATTCGATCGTTACACAAAACGTGATTGGTTGATTTCGTAGAGCGGGGGATAGAACAGCGAATGCACCTTAAGAGGATTCTTTCAATAGATGTTTTTGCACTTGACTGATTCTACGACTTCAAATTGATTTGTTAACACGCCGTATATGCTTGCCTGTCGCTTCGCTAAGTGTGTTGTGTGTTTGTTAGAAATACAGAAAACGCTCACTTATTGGGGGATGTAACCATCAGGGTCGCGTTTTATAAAGTTACAATTTACAATTTCGCTGTTTGCCTATTATTTGAACGCTCCTCTTTATCGAAGCAGTAATCATAATAGTTATTAAAATGATGAAATATTTCTTTTTATCTCATGTTAAATTATCTTCAAACAAATGTTTGAACAATGAACTAAAGGGCGCGAGGTAGTTATTGTTCGAAGTACATTCCCGTTTTAAAATTGTGGCTATATTTCAATTTGCTTTACATTGCTACCTATGTCAAAAAATTCTAGACAGGCTTTGCAATTTTTCACTCACCCGTTGGTCTGAGGAAACGATGAAGAAACAAATGAGGGGCCGGAGAAATATGAGGCTATTTTATATTAGACCTTTTGACTAGAAAAATAACTCCCCCTTCTTTAATATTCCCCTCGCGCTGAAGCCTCTGTAGTCTGCACAAGCACCGTAATCAGAATTGACACATTGCAATTATCTTGACAGCACAGACTTATCCTGTTATTGGTTAGAAGTACGAGTAGCTTAAGAATAAAGTAGATTTGCATTTATTATTTCGTTCGGTCGGGAATAATTTCCTTAGAAGCATAATAATAGACAGCCAATATCCGAGTTATATCTATTTCAGTAGACTTTTATGTCGCAATCAGATATATCAGAGCGGCCAAAGTGCTCACCCATATCTGATCACGCGTCTTTCATCATTGCGTTATATAGAGTGCATGTTGAGATATTTGTACGCCGTGACAGCTTCGATACAAACTCCATTTTATACATAAATTAGAAATAAATTTTCATTTACTGAACTGCGGACGCAATGATGTACTTACTTACCTATGCAGTCACATAGGTAAGTAAGTACCTAAGCCAATAGTAGATTGTACAACAAGTGCATAAAGTGACCCATCCTTACCCGAGGCAATTTTTTGGTCTGAGCGAAGCGAAGACCAAAATAGTAGACGAGGATAAAAATGGACATTTAGGCACTGGTCTCACCGCGAGCTACTAAGCTATGAACTATCGGCTATAAACACGAACAAAAGCGGCTATAAAAACGAGACACGGCGATACTCGCTCGGCTTTAATAGCTGATAGCTGGGCGAGTATCGCCGTGTCTCTTTTATTTAAACGGCAGTGCGTATCTTTTGTTCGTGTTTATAGCCGATAGTTCATAGCTTAGTAGCTCGCGGTGAGACTAGTGCCTTATGCCCGTGTTGTACACTCTATTTTTCACTTCGTTTGCGAGGAAAGTAAAATAGTAAAATACATTTTTCACTGCAATTTACACAACTAAGTTGTCGTAAAGCGACAGAAGAAAAAATATACAACCAATACCCGCCAACTCATTTTTTAATTATTTTTTTAAAATTTTCAACCTGGGATCAGGCTTCATATGCTCGGTTTTCTGCCAAGTCAAACATTTCGGAGCATTTTTGAACGATAATCGATATCTATTTTATGTGATTTACTAAATTTAATGACAAAAAATACAGAATTCTAATATTAAATAAAAAAATATAACAAATTTTGTCAGCCATACTATTTATTGATCAATAAAATTGTGCAATATGTTTTAACTGTTTGGCTGTTGGGACCGATTACCTTAGCCCATCTTAGCCTTAGAAAACAATTTTACTTTTATGCTCTAGAACATGTAATGCGATTTTATGTCGTCTACGCACGACATAAAGACCGGTGCACTTTTTGAGCATGAGAAGTGAAAATTAATTTTCGGTCCAAAAAATCTATGGGAAGACAACTCTTCACGCCAAAATTTATTGAATTTGCCGCCTTTTTCTACTCCCAGAGATTCTTGAACAGAGTATAGAAAAAATAAAAACTTAGTACTAACTTGTCAGTAGGATAGGGCAGCAAATTCAAATTTTCGTCCGCAGTCAATGCTTATTAAAAATGGCCGTTTCGACTGACAACCTAGATTAGGTACTATAGTAAACTTATTTTTTTATGAAATGAGTCAAATACAATAAATACCAACCTGCGAGAAAATAAAACATCATAGACTTTTTGAGCTCTATTGTAGTATTAAAAAAAAAAATCCCGCCAACACCATTTTTTCTTTAAAAAATTGCTTAGCTTATACACCCATCACCCAGTCACTTACCTAGTCCAATTAGTCCATCCATTCAGCTCGTTGTATTTTCACTCGTAAATGCAAAATGGGGTTGAACAATACAGAATTCGAGATTTTTGAACAACAGTTCTTAGAGCTTGTTGCTGAATTTGAATCTATTAGCGTGAGTACTTAATATTAAACTTTCTATCTAGATATCAGTTCCAACCTAACTAGGTACTTAATTATGTTTGCTATAGATTCACCTAGTATAGCGTAAGGCCCGGTCCTCCTTAACTCAAGACTCTTGTAACTTTCATAAATTAACCTGTGTGTTGGCTAAGCCGTAACCACTTTAATCAAATGACAACCATAGAGTTCTTTAGATTCCTTGTACAGTCGCCATCAGATATATATATATCGTAGCGTCCGGATCGCTTACAAATATCTGAACAAGCCTGGATCGTTTGGCTTCTATGGTTACGGCAAAAAAGGCTTGTTCACCTGAACACATATCTATGTTATTTTAGTTATTCCTCTACCTTTTAATTTAGCCTAATTATTTGTTACCGTCACGACCTTATTTAGGTATCAGAAAAGCACTTACGCGAAACAGTCCAAACAGAGTCAACGCGCGCGGAGGCGGCGGAAGCCTCGCGTGACGCCGCGGAGCGCGCGGCGGCCGAGGCCCGGCATGGCGCGGCCGCCGCCACCGCCGGCGCCGCCCACGCTGCCGCCGCGCTGGCTAAAGCTCATGAGGAGCTCGCCAATGTTAAAACACAAATGGAAGTACAAGTAAGTTTAGGGTCCTACCCCCTTATTAATAAAAGTCACCTAACGGACACAGCGCGCGCCGACCAAGCAGCTGGCCAAAGCTCATGAGGAACTCGCCAATGTTAAAACACAAATGGAAGTACAAGTAAGTTTAGGACCCTACCCCCTTATTCATAAGTCACCTAACGGCCACAACGCGCGTGGACCATACAGCTGGCCAAAGCTCATAAGGAGGTCGCCAATGTTAAAACAGATGCAAGTACAAGTAAGTTCTTACGCCCTTATTTACTCATAAACGTCTCCTAACAAAGTAAACACGGGCGAATATTTATCAAAAAAAAACCATGAGGAGCTCGCCAAAGTTAAAAACACACAATATGGAAGTACTAGTAAGTTTAGGGATATACCCCCTTATTCATAAGCGTTGCGTAAGAGTCAGTCTACTGCGCCAGTGTTGAGATGAGAGTTGGGACCATGCAAAATTGACGCACGTTTGATGTCACGTTGCGGAAAAATGGTCAGAAAACCATATAAAAACAACTTTAGGGTTCCTCCTGTTCATTCATAAACGTCTCCTAACGGAGTTCAAGCGCACAGCGCAAGCAGCTGGCGAAGACTCATGAGGAGCACTTGCTAAAACACAAATAAAAGTACAAATACGTAGAGTTCTACCCCCTTATTCTGAACGTTGCCTAACTTAGTAAGCCTATAAGTATACAACTAATAGGAACAAACGATATTTTCGTTTCGTGAATATTCCTGTAAGATGGAAAGCGATGGACAAGCGATATTTACTTGCTTAGTTAGGAGACGCTCTAGTGTATTAAATGGACATCGTTGACTACAATCGAATACTATGAACGTTTTGATCTTCAATAATAGTAACATAATTGAATGAAATAAAAAATGTAATAGTATGTACATACTTACGTAACATATTTTCTTCACGATTTTATAAATAGGTAACTTTTTTTTATAGCAGTTTGAGATCTTACCAGAGCTCATAATGTTTTATGGTAAAGAAAACCGGTATTAAAATCGAGTGCATAAATAGGTATGCAGTAAGGTTTATGTGGTTAAATCAAGATTAAATAGGTATATGACAGCGTCCAATTTTTTACAAAGATTCAAATTAAAAGTATTAGCGCACGATACAAAGTCCTGGCACCACGCAGCCTTTACTACCACCCACGCCATTGCGCACAAGGACCATTAAAAACGCAAATGAACTATACATAATTATTATAATACGAGTAGGAACCTATAACGGTGTATGTGGGTGGACTAATAGAAACAGTTCACACTTTTACATTTTACGTCACACAGTTGAAAAGTTATGTAGGCCGTTGTATCGTAAAGAAGTAAAGGATATTATGAAATCATAAATAAAGCTATCAGACACCCCAGGCACACAAACGAAAAGGACTGCTACCTACCTACTTATCCGACAGATTTTTTTTATTCGGGGCCTAAGTATATTAATTAATATTTTCTTTGCTACGTACAGTACCTACAGCAAATCATTGACTTACTTAGACAAATTTTTGGCAAATATTGCCTTTATGTCAATCTTCAAATAAATTAAATTCCATCCCTTTATCCAAGTAAACCTAGCAAAAAGCACTCTCAGTCAGTAACAAACATCTTTCAACCTAGGATCGGCAGCGTGTCCTCTTTGAAGAGCGTTGCGCTGAGCTCTCTCGTCAGCTATGTACTCTGGAGCGCGAAGTCCAACAGCTGCGGCCGCTGCAGGCGGCCCACGGGGCATTGCAGCGGCAATACACAGAGCTTCAGGAGCGCGTACGCCTCGCCACCGAGGACGCACGAAGGTGACACCTAACTAAAAGCATATAGGTTGAACACCAAACTTAGAATCAACAGCGTACTCTCATTAAAGAGTCTGCGCTGAGATCTTTCACCAGCTACTTATGTAGTCTAGAGCGCGAATTGCAGCAGCTGCATTGCTGCAAGGAGTCTATGAGGTGCTGCAGCGGCAGTAACGTCGCCATCAGATATATCGGAGTAGTCACGATGCTCAAAAATATCTGAACAAGCGCTCTAACGCCATGACAATAGAAGTGTTCAGATATTTATGAGCACCCTGTAACCGTAGGTACACCGAGCTGCACGACTGAGCGAGTGCGAGTCAAGATACGCGAAGGTGACAGTTCGCCAAAATAGTAAACATTGCAGTACCTAATCGTAATCAATGCTAACCTTGTTGACTGCACTTCTATCGGTAAATGATAAATCAAACAAATAATTTCTTGAAATTTAATTTTGACGCCTTAGGTGGCTATTTAGATTATCGTAGTTACCGGTATCAGATATGTAATTTTCAGAAAACTATTTATTGATTAGTTATGAATATTATTGCGAACAATCACGCCCATTTGTCCGATCTCTGGTAAAATAAAAATACAGTGTTGAAGCTCATCAAAATCGTATAACGAACACAATTCGATTTCGAGTCACATGATCTCATCCCAGACAGTATTTTTTTTCTGTTATTTTCAAACACTCCAACCTTGCACTATCAAGCGTGCATTGGAATCTAATTTACACAGTCTTGTGAAGTCTTCGTTACGTCCGCGACTGGCAGTCAATTACCGTCCAGCCTTTTATGGGCAAATGTAGAGACAAGATATAAAATAATAATAAATTGATTCTGATTATCGAAACTGTATATATAGGCGGGTATAAAAAATATCACTGCGAGTTCAACAGTCACCACTCGTTTTTGTTTTTCTTATTTAGACATATAAATATAGGCAGCTACTGAGAGCATTATTACAGTAAAATGTCCAATCAACGCAGTAGACAGTTTTCAGCCTAAAATAAAATAAAAACAGATCAATATTAGGCGTACCTTTAAATATATTTTTACAGTAAAAACATTGCTATTATATCAGTAAAAACTTGCTACATAAATAAGCATATACTAACTGATGATGATGATGATTGATGGATCACTAGCGTTTACCGGCTGTTTTATTTATGTTTTTATTTATCTTTATTGCACAAAATAAAAATCATACAGAAGGCGGACTTAATGCTATGAATCATTCTCTACCAGTCAACCATCGGGCAAAACCACCGCACTTCAACTACTCTTGTACCGCTCACAGTTTCTCTGTTTTGCCCGATGGTTGACTGGTAGATATATATATACATGATTAGTTCAGTCAGCAAAGTGTTTGTTTCTAGGTTTCTACCTTGTTCTTTCTAACTCCATGTCAAAACTCAACATTGCGTAATATGAATGCAGTGAAGCTTCCCGTCTCGAGAGCGAGCTGCGGCGAGTGGAGCGGTGCGCGAGCGGCGGCGCGGAGATCCGCGAGCGCGCGCGCCTCGCTGCCGCTGCACATGCGCGAGAGCGGCGTCGGGCTGCCGCTGAGCTGCACCACACTGCCAACGAGCTGAGAAGAGCTAACAGTGAGTGAGGTGTATTATCCCGAGAGCAAACAGTTGGAACAATGCACGAGTATCCCATGGTGCGCAGCCAAGGTGCGGTACGAAATCAACGAATCACGTTTCGTGTAACGATCGAATTTCGTTGAGTAGGAGGATAGAACAGCGAATGCTCTTTTGGTCTGCATGCACCTTTACGTGAACGAAGCGCAACTGTCTTTGTCGTAGATACTATTAAAGAAGAGAGGCAGAGAGAGAATCATGATATTCATGATACGCCACGTGACATGTAGTTGCATTTATTATTTTTGTCCCGACAGTCTCGAGAGAGTTGTGGCGATTGGAGCGGTGGACGAGCAGATTGTTTTGTATAATATCTTAATATTCGTTATATCACTTTCATTATTTAGGTGTACAGTTTAATTAGAACTTAATAAATTAGACATCTAGGCTAGGAGTCTCTCTGCGTGATCGGATTAAAAATGAGACCATCCGCAGCAGAACCAAAGTAACCGAAATAGCTCTCCGAATCGCTAAACTGAAGTGGCAGTGGGCGGGGCACATTGCGCGTAGAACCGATGGCCGTTGGGGCGGGAAGGTTCTTGAGTGGCGGCCACGTACCGGAAAGCGTAGCGTGGGTAGGCCCCCCACAAGGTGGACCGATGACCTGGTGAAGGTCGCAGGAGTCCGCTGGATGCGGGTGGCGCAGGACCGGTCATTGTGGCAATTTTTGGGGGAGGCCTATGTTCAGCAGTGGACGTCTTTCGGCTGATATGATGATGATGATGAAATTAGACATCAACGCAGAATAAAACCTCAACTAACAATTTAAACGACTTTCTTTCAGCGGAAATAACTCGCCTCAACACACTTGTAGCCGAACTGCAAACCCGTTTATCAGAGACCGGCACATCGGAATCCAAAGCTGCAGCGGATCCGGACAAGGAAGCCTTGAGCGTAGCGAAGGCCGCGCTGGAGGCCGAGCGCGCGGGATCGGCGCGGCTGGAGCGCGCGTTAGCGGCGGCACTCTCCGACAACGCGACGCTTGCGGCCAGTCTTCATGCCAGGGATAACACACATGCCGATGTAGATCGACAGCCTATATCCCCGCCGAAGGATAGCAACACTAAGATATCGCCGATAGATTCTTTCCTGGCAGATTGAAGATAGGTAGAGCTATTAGTTTGACTGTTATGTTTAAGTTCTAAATAAACGAAGTTCAGTAGTATTTTGTATATTTTTTATTAATTTACCGATAATCTATTTCGCACCTAATTTAGCAAACAAGACGCCAAATTAAACTATAAAGTAGGTTACATGTACCGCGCGAAAAAAATCTTAATTGACAATCACGATGCATCTTGTAGCTGAGAACAGGGGCCTATTTCTCGTACTTATTAGTTTACAAGTATATTAGTTATTAGTTACTAGTGAAAATTTTACAAGTCCTAATATTTTCTGTTTCTCGAAAATAATTATTAGACTGGTAACTAATATTGGTAAACTAATAAAAAATATTAGTCCAACTTGGCTGATTGGGGTATTACCCATGCCTTATTACATAATTAAAAAAAAATTAAACATTGGCGGTAAAAAGCAAATTGTTTGTTTAGTTTAAATCATGTTAAAATAAAATATTTTAATTTATTAAGAATGGATATGAAGTTGATGGTTTTGAGGAATATATTGGAAGGCAGATATATTTTATTTGGAAGCTTTTCGGACACGTTAACCTAAATAGATAAACGTAAAAATGGGAGGAATTAACAATTTTAATTATTTCTCATCCGAATCCGTCCAGATTTTATAATTTTCTTTAGTTAACTGTGATAAATACACGCTAATAGCTTGGACTAATATTTTTTACCAAGCTTCGGCGACTAATAGCTTTATGAGTGTATTTTACAAGTGTAGTTATTTTTCTTTGTATTCGAGAAACCAAAACCAAATTAGGTCTAATAATATTAGCTAATATTTATTAGTTGGTTACTAATAACTAATATTTTATTAGAGCGGCTTCGAGAAACGCAAATTTGTAAACTTGTAAAAAATATTAGCGCATGGACTAATATTACTAGTCTAATAAGGTACGAGAAATAGGCCCCAGGAAGATAGGAAAGTTTTTATGATTAGCTTGAGATCTAAATTAAGTCCATGGGAATAAGGTTTTGCTACCATTAATTGATAGCGTAGTTATAGTATAATGAATAAGACGAAAGTTATATCTTAGCTCGCACATAATTATACAACAATCGCACCTATTTTATAACACAATCGTGGGCAAGAAGCTATCACTGCTAAGAAGTATACATAGGTACCTTTTTATATTCCAAACAGGTTTTTCGTCAAAAACTCGCATATCTCATGCAAGCGTAAGAGTAGGTAGGTATCAATTTGATTTGTTGGTATGTTTTGTAATATAACAAACAAATGGTTATTATTCTGATAGGTAGGTATGAGTTGTCTCCGCCCGCTAAGGAGATTACAGTTATTATGTACATACATTCACTAAGCACGAGTATACTATACATGCTAAGTGGAATAGTATGAATGCAGCGGCCGGCCATTGAGTAGCTTTGAGGTAAAACATGTTCCTAGGAATGTGCGACCGCTTGCAGCGACGATTGTCTCTACTCACTGCGTCCACTCGAGACTGCATAAAAAGTGGGACGCACGACTAATTAATAAGGAATCCTCTATATCTGATCTAAAGAAACTTGTCTGAATGTTAACAAGGTTTTCAATGCCACAAATAGCTGCATATGCAATGTAGGTAATATCTTCGCGATATCTTTAATCGAACTCTACGAATTTAGTATTTAGTATAAAGGATGAATTGTGCAAGTTTATTATAAATTGCATAGCAATTACCATACATAGTTCTACCTAGATACCGCAATATAACTCTATTGCATAATAGAACATGTATTTAGAAGTTACGACCATCAATGATCCGGAGTATACGTTGTATACGGATTACGGAGTACCGGCACGGCAGCAGCTATATCTTATTCACAGATTCGACTGTCATTGGCTAGTATAACTTGACGCAGTGGGTCGTAGCAATTGCGGGTTTTTGTAGGTCAACACTACATTGGTCGCTTGACAAAGTGTGCCAGGCTCGGTCCACCACGGTCCGCGGATTTTCGCAAGGCTTCTCGGCGCCCCTCCGCTGCGTGGGCGCCGCCGCGCAACCTGCCGTCAGTTGCACCGCATCTCGCGCAGGCCCCACGTCGCTGCGCGTCGTCACGCCACCACAAATACTATGTGCACCAGACAGAAACGGTCTATCAAATAGTGTTAAGTTGCTGTTATAAAGTTTATCTAATGACTCTTGTGTTACGCAGGTGAGAATTTCCGCTCTAAAAGCCAGTGTTAAGTGAACAGTGATGTGCAATGCGCAATCTTTATTTTTATGTGTAGATGGAAACCAGAAATTAATGAAAAAGTCCTTTTTAAATGTCAAATATTACGTGATTGTCAACGAAGGGAGGTCATCAGGTGCTAAATGTTTCAAGACTTAAAGGATTATCTCTCTCAAGTTGCTCGTAAGTAGGAAACGAGTTGGATAATAGTTCCCGACGGTGCAGCGATTGTTTGGTCGTTAGAGGTAAACATCGCCCGCGGTTTGTAAGAGGTCGGTCATGTGTCTATGCAGAGAAAGTTAGTGTTCTTAGATACTATTCTGTGAAAACTGTTTTGTTAGCGTTTACCTTAATTGCTAAAATATTTTAAAGAATGGTTTTACAAACTTAAGCCTTTAAGTATTCCATTTTGATAATTGGACTACATTTTTTCAAAAATTTCTAGGAATCATTAAAAACCTCGTTTTACCAATTTTGGTAGATGTTCCGCCAACGCCTGTGTTGATACAGCTAGTGAGTCAGACAGGCTGGGACACAAGGACGGTGAGCTCAATACGTAAACATATGAATTTTATACATAATGGGTCGTACGCCCCACGACACCTTCCGTAACATGTGTGGTTAGGTATTGTGACACGCGCATACCTCTAACACTTGTCTCGAGCCGATACAAAATATAAAAACCGCTGATGACAAACATGAATCACTAATTATATAAAGTATATGACTCATTTAAACTGGAAAATATATTTTTCTCAAACTTGCTACGTAATGTTGATGTTACTTACTTTAAATTAAACCCGGAAATACTATGTATCCGGTGGCATATGCTAAGATGATATGTAAAGAGATTTCATGTATTTATTTCACACCTAGGACTGCAAACAAACTGTCTTTTGTTTTGAAACGTCAAATTTTGCCACATGTCTTGACATTCAGCCACAGA
>JALPQI010014621.1:0-20345 GCA_025490895.1 Thaumatotibia leucotreta
ATTTGCGAATTCCCGCCAGACAGCTGTCAAACTTTTTTTAATTTGCGGTGAGACCACATTTTTGTCTATGATTTTGTCAAGGCGCCAACATAACGCGTCTAATCCGTTCAACAGCGGCTCAACAGTTATCGGAGAGATATTGAGCGTTTATGAATAACACTTCTTATAAACCGTTCAACAAGACTTATCGGCTCGATAACTATTGGGCCCATCAAACCTTCAACAAGGAATTTTTATGAATAAGGCCGCTACACTATATTTATCCTAATATTGATTACTCGAACGTCGAATTACCTTAAGCTTAATAATCATAATGTTCATTGTTTCCTACTGCTCAAACAGTAAATTTTCTTTGCGTCTACAATTGTTATGTCCGAAATTTCATTGAAAAAAGCATAATAACAATATGGTGAATGGTTTAAAATAATGTTCAAGTAATAAGCCAGGCTGTGTGGTGACGGCAGTAAGAACACGGGTGCCCGTCTCTTCGCATAATGTTCATTGTGCAGAAAATGTTTTGGCCGAAACATTTGGCATATTGTTGAATGGCGTAATAATCGTTTCGCCGAATTATTTTTATGCATACACATATTGAAGTCCTAAAGTATGAACATATTGCGAAAGTACAAATCAAATTATTTATTAACTAAATATTTTGATTTGTACTTTTAATTTTTCTCCAGTAGTCACACTACTTAATACTATATAAATTATAAATATTAGATGTCATATACCAAAGAAAAACGACCAAGATCACCTATGTCCGAGGTGGGGATCGAACCCACGTACTCAGCTTTCGGTGATCTTGGTCGTTTTTCTTTGGTATATGACATCTAATATTTATAATTTATATAGTATTAAGTAGTGTGACTACTGGAGAAAAATTAAAAGTACAAATCAAAATATTTAGTTAATAAATAATTTGATTTGTACTTTCGCAATATGTTCAATAGATGGCAGCACCAGTTCTCTCTAGCTATTCTAGAAAACTGTAAAGTATTCTAAATAGGAGGTGCAGGCATGTATTGCTTACCCTCAGAGAATGGTCAAAGGCGCCTAGCCTTGTAAGGGATTGCATATACCCGAGAAATTTGACCGGTGGTTGCTAAGACCGAGTGGCCGAGGGGTACAGGCATCAGCCGCAAAAGCTGAGTACGTGGGTTCGATCCCCACCTCGGACATAGGTGATCTTGGTCGTTTTTCTTTGGTATATGACATCTAATATTTATAATCCTAAAGTATGTTTTTCCGAATATTCGTATGCCGATTTTTAAATTATCTAAAATGTAATATTACTAATATTGATTGTCATAAAAAATATTTCGCATTACTATTAGAGTGGCTAAAATAACAGCACTAGTCTTTTAAACTAACTTAAACTACATTAATATTAAGTTGACACGTCTATCAAATGGAATTAGCTATTTGTAGATAACCTGATTGCAGAAAAACGAGAGGGGCAGAACCGATACGGTTAAGTTAGGTTAAAACATTAATCTTAGACATTTTACAATACAAATACTAGGTCTGCTCCAGCTGCTAGGAGAAAGACCAAATAAGGGGGGCTCGGGGGGCGAAGCCCCCCGCATAAAAAAGAAAAACATTCCAAAATCATGTGATCCACCTGGATAGGTTCGTTAGGTATCTTTTGTCCCTTAGAGCGGAAATAGGAGCCCCGCTAGGGGCTCCGTCGACATGTTGGCGGATCGTTTATCATTTTAGTAGGCGTTATGTTTAGCAGCAATTTTAGAATGTACAATATTAGGATAATCAAATATATGCATAATACAATTTCGGCAAAGGAATCTTAGACATAATAAGCATTAGGATGAATAATGTTTCGGACAGACGACTTTAGGCACAAAAACTTCGGCACATGAAAAATATGCGAAACAATAATTCGGCGAAACAATTTTCGGCGTAAAATTCTTATGCGACATAATATTCGAAACAATACTTTTATGCATTTCGATATAGACCCGTAAGAACACATTTATCACCACCGCAACTCCTCCTGCGGGTGTCGTAAGAGTCGACTAAGGGATTGAAGTGTCACTGACCATTATTTGATAAAAGAATGATGATGGGCAGCAGCGTCATCATAGTGGACACATTACTGCGATCGCCAATCCATTATGGGCATTTACCTCCTATTGCGTCTATACGCATAGTTAATAGGAGAGGCCTACGTCCAGCAGTGGACTATCATAGGCTGATGATGATGATGATGATGATGATAAGCCAGGGTAAAACCGACTTGGAATGGTTAGGTTTCTAGGACAGGCGGAGAGAAAGGTTTAGTCTATAAAATACTTAAGTATTTTTAATCAATTGTTTACCCATCCTCATTCTTGTAAACCCGAAAAAGGGGCGACGGGGGAGCGAAGCGCCCCACAAGGGGGGCTCGGGGGCTAAGCCCCCTGTATTAGAAAATAATGAATCTGTACCTCCCCTACTCTAACCTGGATAGGTTCGTTAGGTACCTTTTATCCCTTGGATCAGAAATAGAAGTCCCGCGCAGCGGGGCTTCGTCGACCGGTTCCTAGGTCTGATGACTAAAATTCTTTGGACAACAGGGTTGAGTGGTTTAAGGGAGGGTTAAGTTTAAGGATAATATTTTTTAAAGGTCGTTCGTTTAAAGTAGTTAGTATTAGTACATTAAATAGTAGGACCATCACAATTATGCACAATTATTATTCGATACATACACATTAGACACGAAAATCATTAGAACAAACGATATTCAGGAACAACCAAGTTAGGATCAACAATTTCGGCAAAACACGACAAAATACCTATATATGTGCAACAATTTAGGCCATTAATTTTTCGGCGTAAAGTTGGTAGGCGACAAATTTTTCGAAATAAAAAAATGATGCCACCAATATAGACCCAAAATTAATTCCAACCTTTTTAGGGTTATGTGGTAAACGAGGAACCCTTATAGTTTCGCCATGTCCGTCTGTCCGTCTCTCCGTCTGTCTGTCCGCAGCATAGCTCATAGGGCGTTAGTATAAGAAATTTGCAATTTGGTACAGGTATACCTCCATATCAGTCACACCGAAAAAGAGGTAGAATAAAATATATTAAAAAATATTCAGGCACCTCCCCTATAAGTAAAGTCGGGATGTTTTTTTATTTTGCTGTAATCTTATAGTATGAGGTATTGTTGAATAGGTCTATAAAAAAAATCGGGTTACAAAAGAGAGTTTTTTTTGTAAGTTAACGTTTTCGGAATTAACCGCTAGGTTTTCTTGCCCCAGGGTCCGCTGGATGCGCGTGACGCAGGATCGGTCATTGTGGCAATCTTTGGGAGAGGCCTATGTTCAGCAGTGGACGTCTTTCGGCTGATATGATGATGATGATGATGGATGATGATGATGACATTACGATACAAGTGTGAAAAAAATAATGGTTGGCGATAAAATAAAACACGACTGAAAGGAGTGTTTTAAATCGACACGAGATTTTAGGGTTCCGTAGTAAACTAGGAACCCTTATAGTTTCGCTATGTCTGTCTGTCTGTCTGTCTATCTGTTTGTCTATCCGCAGCATAACTGAGTGACCGTTAGAATTAGAAATTTGCAACTGAAATGTGTACATATCAATCCAGCCGATAAATTGATAGAATAATATATAAGGTGATCCTGTTAACTATGCGTATTGCAGCATTAGGAGGTAAATGCCCATAATCGCCAAGCTGGGCAAAAGGGTTGGCGATTGCAGTAATTTGTCCACTGTGATGATGCTGTGCTGCTGCTGCTCATCATCAATCTTCTATAAAGAAATAGTTATTTGTTATACAAGGGTGCAAAGTTGTATTTTACCCGCGAGCATGAAATTGAAACACGAGCAAGCGAAAGGAGTCCATAGTTGAACCACGAGCGAAGCGAGTGGTTTTAAAATAGAAACCTGAGCGTAGCAAGTGTTTTAACTTAAGAAAAGTAAAATACGTTTGCACCCGTGTGTAACTTTTCCCCCACTATAGCGAGGAACAGGAGAAATTTTCTGGTTTGAATGAAAAAATTGAGGATATACTTCATGGTATCAGAAGTGCTGAACCACCAGTTTTCTTTTTTATCTTTTAATTTCCAAGTTTTGCCCATTCAAAGTTAAGAGTGGGGTCAAATTCCTGCTTGTACAAAATTCGACCTAATTTTTTTCTATAAGAAGTAACGAAATAAATAATTATTACTTTGTCAATATATTTTGTAAACGCAGTTAGAAATACGTGGTTAAATTTTTTCGGTTTATTAACAGGCATGGTGTATACATATACAGTCAATTTCAATCGCCTGGATTTAATTCAAAATTTTCTCATTGAATTCATAGGCATTTAAAAGTTTAAGGTCATATTCATTTTTCATTTATATTTTTCTATTACAAGTAGTTCCTCTAACACATTTATTTTTATTTTACAAGATGAACACGGCAAGTTATTATTTCGTTACCTTTTATATAAAAAAAGTTATGCCTGTTTTTCCACAAGCACGAATTCAATGACCCCACTCTGAATTTTGAAAGGGCAAAACTTGGAAACTAAAGGATAAAAAAGAAAACTGATGGTGGTTAAGCACTATTTTTAAGCAATATTTTTCATTCAAATCAGAAACCATGCAGCACACCCGATTTGTTGATTTCACCTGGAATGACCCTTTACTATTATTTCGTTAGGTTGGTTGGTCTTTCTTGAGTGAAGTTTTTTGATTTCTTATGATTTTTTAACACTTTTTTCCTAAGTTTTCAGCTTTGTTCAAATGGGGAACAAAAGAAATAAACGAACACTGACGTCGTCTATACCAAGAAATAAAATAAGGTATGTGCGTTACAACCCGCAAATGGTAGGTATATAAACCCCTATTATTTCCATTTGCAGGTATAAGTATTATTTTTTTATAGGTATATAATATACACGGTGTTACGCGAGCATTGCGAAAGATTGATTTGAATACTTTTTAACATTTCCAGTACTTTTTATCATAACAACAATTTGTTTAAATTATTTATTTCAATTGTTTTTTTTTAGGTAGAGGTTATTTCGTCAAGTCTATTCGTATTTTTTGATTGTCAGGCAAAAGGTGTGGTAATAGTAGAACACATTGTGGTAGCATTGTAATCCAAAAGAAGTTAAATGACGAGTTACGTCGAAAAACTTATTTCGAAAAAAGGTTGATTATCTCTGAAACCAAGCCGAATCCAGGACATTTTATGTAACATTAAAGACTCTAAATATGGTCAGTAATCCAGCATTAAAATCTTTCGCAATGCTGACGGTACACCGTGTACAGACAGGGTGGAAATTATTTTTGGGTCAGTGAGCAGCTACCAGATCCAGAGTAGCTACGCGAAAATGGTCTTATATGACCTTCCTCGATTTTAAATTAATGAAAATTGGCGTTTACTGATTTTGGTAAAAACATACAGGTTGCGAGAAAATTGTCATTTTTGATAAACTTTTTTTGATGCCAATCGATCCTGTTTCTGTTCAGGATCAAAAGCTTGTATGGGAGCAAAAAAAATGTCTCTCTCTCCTATTTAAGAGCTTTGCTCTTGTCGGTGTAGCTCAAAGCATGCTCTCCATATTCCTCGATCCCAAGCCATCTCTTTCAGGTTTTGATACGACGTGACTTTCACGTTCTCCTTGATTTGTTCAATGTAATTTCTCCTTGGTCTTCCTCTTCCACGCCTTCCTTCAATCTTCCCCTCCACTATGCATTTTATGAGATTGTCATGTCGTATCAGATGGCCCAACATCCTACCTCTTCTGTTCTTTATAATGTCCATCAATTGCCTCTTCTCCTTAACCTTGTCTAACATCTCCTCATTCGTCACTCTCCTCCAAAAAAAATGTAATGGCTAGAAAAGCCGCAAATCGAGATAATGAATATAGCTAATGTTTCCACACAGTATTATTGTCATTTAGCATAGGAGGACTAATTATCGTGACAGATGATGCAATTAAACTTTCACTTTTTTTCCATAGTAAATGTATAAAAACAGTTTTCTTGAAATTTTGGCTTTTTTATACATTGCTATAAGTTGACCCCTAAGAAACTATTGGTACTGGATGGCACGAATGAAATCGATTGACATAAAAAAATGAAGCGTGAAAAAAATATTTTTTAACATTCATACAATTTGCATGGGAATATTGGGAATTTTAAATCTCGATTTGCGGCTTTTCTAGCCGAAAACTTTTTTTTGGGTCTATACAAGCTTTTGATCCTGAAAATAGACAGGATCGATTTTTTTTCTAGCCGGTAGACGTGTCCCACTGCTGGGCAAATGCCTCTCCCTCAGATCTCTACAGCTCCCGGTACAGTGCCAAGTCTGGCCAATTGTTGGCGAAGGCGTCCAAGTCGTGCCGCCATCTCTGCCTGGGCCTGCCTCGTTCCCGCCTAGTTTGCGGCATCCACTTGGTGGCTGTAATAACCCACCTTTCTGGATGCATGCGGTAGACGTGGCCGGCCCAATCCCACTTTAGCCTGGCAGTATTTTCACCACGTCAGCTATGCGTGTTTTGGAGCGCTGCGTAGTGTTCCAGATCCATCCTCGTTACACCTAAAATGCTGCGCTCCATTGCTCGCTGCCAGACCTTCAATTTGGACGTATGACTTTCAGTGAGTGACCATGTTTGGGCACCGTAGGTTAGGACGGGCAGGATACACATGTCGACTAGTTTGCGCTTCAGTGACATTGGAAGGTCGCCCTTCATTAGCTCTTTCATGGACCAGTAGCTCTTCCAGGCATTTTGAACACGGCGTTAAACTTCCTTGCTGAAAGAGACTAGCTGGCCCAAGTAGATATACTCATCGACATAATGTATCGTCTGCCCGTCTACCTCGACCCTACGTTTCGTGCCGTTAGTCATCACCTGAGTCTTTGTGTGATTCATATGAAGTCCAACTTGAAGGCTTGCGTTATTCAGGTCTTGGAGCATTAACTGGATCGATAGGTATAAAAAAAAGTTTGTCAAATGTGACAATTTTTTTTCTCGCACTCTGTATGTTTTTTACAAAATCTGTAAACGCCAATTTTCATTAATTTAAAATCGAAGGAAGGTGTTCAAAGACCATTTTCGCGTAGCTACTCTGGATCTGGTAGCTGTCCTCACTGACCCAAAAATAAGTTCAACCCTGTATGTGTGTAAACAATAGATAAGTGCGAAAAAATGGTCATTTTTGACAAACTTTTTTTTATGCCAATCGATTCTGTTTCTGTTCAAGATCAACGTAGTAGTATGTTAAAAAGACGCGGAAGATGACCTAAAAAAAAATGTACTTGGTTTTTGGCGGAATTACCCCTGAAGCCAGATCTCCTATTCTAGTAGTACTTACAGTTTGAGAGTAAATCGTCTATGACAGACGGCCATGACGAATCTATAAGGTTTCCGTTTTTGTCATTTTGGCTACATTATGGACACTTTAAATCGTCCTATTAAATTTTTTAAATGAATTATAGAATTAATGGACGATTTATTGTTTTAGAGCAAGCGATCCTACTAATGAAACGCAGTCAACGAGTCTACCCCATTAAATGGGGCAACGGAATTCCTCTGGCAAATGAAACCGCCTCAGACAATGTGTAAGGACACAGCTTTCTGCTAGTCATCGATTTCTAAGAATGAACCGAACAAAAGTACAATAAGATGTAATAATAATCATACAGTATATTATGATCATCCTCCAGCTCCTCATCAAACCCGCACTATTACACCATATAGTAGTTTTGTCACCAAAGGCATACTAAACTTCAGCTCAATTGGGCCTATAGATACCTTTCAATTCTTCATCAAGTCAGGTTCATCTATTGTATTGTTATCGAAGTTAAGTAAGCATACTTCTCCTCTCACCACAATCGGCCCACCAAAATCTGGTTCAATTAATCGTTGCAATATTTGTAAGCATACGTACATAACGTAGGCACAGCTACAAAAGTCGGTATGTGATTTGTTTTTTTTTGGTCTTTGGATTTTAACGCCATTTTGAACCTTTCTAGAAGACTATCTATGTATAGTTCAGGATTTATGAAATTTATCATCATATCATCATCATCAGCCCATGATAGTCTACTGCTGGACTTAGGCCTCTCCTTTTAATTACGCGTGTGGACGCATAAGGAAGCAAATGCCCATAATCGCCACGCTGGGCAAGCGGATTGGCGATCGCAGTAATGTGTCCACTATGATGACGCTGCTGCCCATCATCAATCTTTTATCAAATAATGGTTAGTGACACTTCAATCCTTTAGTCGACTCTTACGACACCCGCAGGAGGAGTTGGGGTGGTGACAAATGTATTCTTATTGCCGTCACCACACGGCCAATGAATTTTAGCTATGTGATATCATACATTAGCAGGTTGGATTCCCGATTCGAATGTAGCGGGTTCGATTCCCGGTTTAACCATGAAATAATTCAAAATGCAATTCAACTTGTTTTTGTAAATCGAAATAATGTCTTCTTTCAGTAAGATGTTCATTTACAATAATTAAGGTATTTTTTTCCGACCTTGCGATATTTTTTTTTCATACAATTGTTTTTAAAAAAAAAATGAATGCTGTTTTATTTAGTTTTAAAAATAAAAGGAATCTTCTTTCAGTAAAATATGCTGAGGTCAGTGCGGCTAAGTCCGGCATATTTTATTTTGAAGGAAAGTCCGTCATATGCGTCTTATACTGTTCAATTAGGATCGGAAATCAGTTGGTGGACGGACTTTCCTGATAGACAGTCCAGACCCGCATTGACCTTATCTATGATATTTAAGGTACTTTCCCTCCATGTGGCATCGCCGTGGGGCGCCCTGTATGATCAGTACATACGAGTCCAGGCTGCTCGCGAGCATTGCGAGTTACGACATATTTTAATGCTGTATTCCTAGCCATATTTAGAGTCTTTAATGTTATATGAAATTTCCTGGATTCGGCATGGATTAGAGATAATCAACCCTTTTTCGAATAAGTTCGAGTTGTGATAATACTGATAATAAATACTCAAATATTTAATGCCCTCGCTGGGATTTGAACCCGGATCTTCCAGCATCGTAAGCACATTCACTACTAAGTAGGCTACGGAGAAGGCTGACTAATAATATAACTTATCTGACTCTTTTATTACAGGAACCAGGAGCTGCCAGAGGAAGAGCATGAATTTATTATAGAGAAAGGTACTAGTCATGTAAATAGTCCAATTACAGGGTGACGGATAATTAATGTACAATATTTTCTGGATCAATTAGCTAAGATCAATGATCATGGCCCATAATTTGGATGTATTTTTTCTTATATGAAAATTAAATCTGAAAAATGAAAGGGATTGCACTCGAAATTCAATTTTCGGTGTGAAATGTGCAAGAGAAATTTAATGTCAGTTCTGATGAACGCTCAGCGATGATAGTATGGATGTAAACCATAAAGATGTTTCAGCTATGATGTCTGTACTTCTAAATTTAAAATGCCTGGCCTTACTCCTAAATTATATTTGGCAACTCAAAACACAGTTTGAGAGTGGTGAGAAAGAGTAGCAGCATATTGTATTTCCAATGCCGCCAAAAAAAACAGACTGCAATAATATCTCAACGAAATGTTATTTTTTAATGTTTTGTAACTTTTTTGAAGCGGAAACTGTTTTTTTAAGCAATCGTTCGTACTGACTGTAGTATTTATTAAGAATGGAGTTATTTGCTGTAGTTTTGAATGCTTTTAATAACCGTTTATGCCTGCATGATACTTTTATACCTGTCGTTAACCATGTTTTCCTAGTATTATTTATTACTATTTTAGTCATAATTTTCGGTATGCATGTATTTAGTAAATCGGTTAATATTTCATGCAGAGTGCTGTAGTTTTCATTTACAGTTTTTTGTCCTGTCAATATGTTTGTAAAATTAATTTTTCCTAATTTTGACTTAAATAACTCTATATTTTTCTTGCTAAAATGTCGTTTCCATGTGTACCAAATGTTTCTCAAGCTTATTTTGATTGACGGTATACAGATTCGAATTCCTTTGTGGTCTGAAAGTCCAAAGTCCTTTACAGTTACGTTTATGTTACAAGTGTAGTTGGTAAATACAAGATCAATACAAGAGGCACTCGTATCTGTCAGTCTAGTCGGTTCTTGAACATGTTGTTTATAGTTAAAGCTAGACATTAAATTTAGAAGATTTTTTGTGCAATTTGTATTTTCCAGTACGTTTACGTTAAAATCACCGCCAATTGTAACATCTGTTTTTGCGTATTTATTTCGCAAATATTTTAAGAGGTTTTCTAATAATTCAAAGAAATTTTCAGGCATACGTTGTCTGTTGGGCCAGTACACGTTTACGAAAAGTTTATTTATTCTTGGTAGTTCAACAGCACAAACCTCGAATAATGATTCAATCGACATATCACATATCTCTTTACATTCTAAGTACTCCATATCTTGTTTAACAAATATACATACACCTCCGCCCTCGTTGTTAGGGCGGCAGTAGTACGAAGCCAGTTTGTAGCCGTCGACACGTAGGAGATCCAGTTTGGCCGGAGAAATCCAAGTTTCAGCAATACAAAGAATGTCGATGTCATCATCCAGTTCACTTTCTATTAAATGGCGTTTATTTTTTATACTACGAATGTTCTGCTAAAAAGCGTTCAAGTTATTCACGAAAAAGTCCAGTATCCCGCCGAATTTTATTCGAAGCACCGCGGTTTGTAGCACAAGTGGGTGTTTGTACACTTTCTGTGGAAGCTTCTTGCTGGTCAGTCACGATGGAGGCCCTCGGTGGAGACTTATCATTGGATGATTTCGAAGATATAAAAACTTCCTTTCCGTTGACGTACAGGCGATTATTTCTGATGTACGCGAGTTTTCCTTGTTTTCTAGCGTTTTTCAGGTGTTCCCTCTGTAATCTTCTGTGTTCTAAAGCTTGTTTGTCTAGGTGCTGAGAAACTGCGTAACCAGTGTTCTTAAAGCAGTTGGCGTTGTCGAGTATAAATTTTTTCATCCTCTTACTGATGAGTTCTATTGCTACGGGCCGACGGTACCCTTGTTTACCAACTCTATTGACAGATTCGATAAATCCGTTTATATCAATATTTAGGATATTGTAAAACATCTGGCTTAGGCGTGAATAGAGTTCGTTTTCAGTTTCACCCGGATATTCGTCGAGCCCATATAAAATTATATTTTTTCCGTAATCTTCATTTTTTTGTTGGCCTATATTTTTAAATTTTTCCTGCAACGCTGATAATTCCAATTTAATTTTTGAATTTTCTTGTTGCAAAATTTCTATTTTATTTTTTGTAAACTGTAGTTCTTCGCCTAAGGTTTTATTTTGTGTTAATAGTTCGTTAAACTTTTCAGTGAGGTTTTGGTTCATTTGAGACATTGCCGTATTTATGCCAGATTGGATAATTTTCTCCACGTGAGCCATCAAACGGCTATTGTTTTGTTGTAATTTCTGGTCTAGTAGTCTGCTCATTTGGTCTATAATTCCGTTATCCGTATTACTTTCTACAATGTTTCGCTGTGTTATTTCATGTAAGTTGCTGTCGCCCAGTGGGCGATGATGATAGTCGACTGTGTCGTTCATATCACCAACTGACATTGCCGAACTATCCAGCAGTGATTGTTCCAATTGTGTGCGTACAGGTGTATTGTCATTTTTACGCCTAGATGTAACATTTGAGCAACGCGGGCAATGCCACATTGTTTTAATTAAATAGTTGCTGGTCATAAAGGTGGCTGTTGTTATGTTAAGACATGTATGATGGTACGTATCTTTGCATACTACGCATATTAGAGCTTCTGTGTCTGTTAACGGGTTAGGGCACGCCAAACACTTCATAATTGATGCTCTCTTGCTTTTATTAATATAAGCAATCAAACTGTTTATACGCAAAGTTTGAAAGTTAGGCCTATTTTTACGGCAAGCGGCTGTTAGCCAATGCTCCGAATACAGATATCGCAGATATCGCGATCTCTCTTCTTCTCGTATTGTCTCGTTCCTCAAGTTTAGTAGATAAAGTAAGAAAACTACTGTGGTGCCCTTCTTTTCCACTATCTCGCTCTCTCAAGATCGATCGGTATCTGTGTAGCCTGTAGGTTCAGGGTAGTGTCGCTAGATGTCGCTGATAATGTTGATAGTTTTTTGGGTAATAAATACGTTTATTAATTATTAACCACAGTATAAACCACTTAATGACAAAGATACAGACTTCTGAGTTATCGTAAAAAATATTTCCAGGCAGAACTATATTTGAGATATGAATCTTGAATTGTACAGAAGGTGGTCGTGTTCACTGAGCATCCGCTAGATGGCACTATACTCAAATTACTTGATCTAGGTATCGTAACGATCTTTATGCATCTAATTTTGTGAAATTAGGCCTTTTATTATTTTCAGAGTAGCTAATTCACTTGTTCGTTTTATGTCCCATTCGCACAGCAATTAATTATTTCACGGTCTTCTAAGTTTTTGTTTATTTTCACTACATATATGTCAAAAAATGTCCAGCCTTAGAGGGCAGATAATTAATATCACTTTCAACTGCTGGTAAGTAGTTCTTCGTGTAGATTTCACTTCCACTAAGTATTTAGCCAATCGTCTATGCACTTAATAGCTTTTTTAAGCAAAACAATATAAATACAAATTTTACACAATTGTTTATCACGGATCCGATGTTATTCGCATGGCAGCGCCATCTATCCGTCCTTATATAAAGTTAAATATTTGATCCCATATACCACAGAAAAAATATCGATGCTTACCAACGCCAGAGGTGGAATTTGAACCCAACGTCCTCAGCTTTCGTGGCTGATGCTTAAACCACTGGAGTGGCCGAGTGCGGCTCCAAATCCCACCTCTGGCGTTGGTAAATTTCGATATTGTTAATTTAGTACCTATATTATGACATCAAATATTTAAATTAGTGAATGTCATAATTTTTTTAGGATCTACTTTTTTCTTTTAACTGTAATTCTTCAATTTACAGTTGTAATTGTGTATAATAAATAATAAAAGTCTTAATGTTTTACCTATGTGCATTTTTATTTTTATAATTAATGCAATTTAATTTAGTAAAATAAGCTCTCTAAAACCTGATAACTGCTGGTAAGTCACATAATAATTATACAGATGTACCTAATGCATAACTCCATTCGTTTGTCTTTTCATGGAAACTACTTCACCAAACATTACACCGAAGCGAATTCTGTAAATGTCAAATTAGTATGGACTCGCAAATGTGCGTCGTTGGCACTGTGCATGAGCAATCGTTGGTGGACTCTTGTGCGTTTGACGCACACAGCAGTGGGAGAGTTACGCTTCATAAAAGCTGGTGGTAGTGAATACTTAGGGCCTATATTCAACAGTATCGTGTTCCGATCAGAAAAAATAGTTTTTTTTTTTTATTATAGTGGACTAATGGCTTGCCTTACAACCAGTTGGTCAAACAGGCATACTCTCGCACCAAGTCAATTTTGTTCTTCCGCGGATTATTTTCTCTTACTATTTCCTAATCAGAATACGATGCTGTACAGTCGCCATCTGATATAGCAGAGCGGCCAGGGTACTCATAAATATCTGAGCAGGCCTCTATTAGCATGCTCAGATATTTTTGAGTGCCGTGGTCGCTCGGATATATCTGATGGTGACTGTAACAAATTAATTGATCTGTATTGAAAATCCATTTTCAGTACAGATTTTTGCCGCACTAGTGCGAGAACTATTATATACCTATAAAAATATTTTTCATCACACTTGCTGTCTAAGCGCGCCATTGCTTGCGCGCGTAGCTGGAGTAATAGAAAAGTGAAATTCCCTAGGGAGTAATAGAAATGCCAGTACGTCATTTAATAATATTATGTCTTAAAACTTATTTTTTGGTTGGCAAGTGTGATGAAAAACATTGTATGCATCACGGTCGGTAAGCGGAATACTAATTCGAGTCATAAAAGCCCTCCGCCTAATAGCGTCGGGCTTCTAACACTCTCGTTAGTAATTCCGTCCTTACCTCCCTTGATGCACAATGTACTATTACACGCATTGGTTACAAGCCCGATATATTAAATCTGTCTTTTGCATTGCATTGAGACGACTCGAAAAGAAAAGGATAGTCTTATAAAATATATCCCTCTCTATCTTTTTTACCATCTAGTACTTTTACAAGTGTAATTTTTCAAAAGAGGTAGTGATAAATAACAAACTCGGCCGCTTTCATGAAAAAAAATCACCAAGGGTCAATGACCCCGCTCGGTAAAATGAGGTAGTGTGCGTGAAGTGCGCGTGTGTGCGAAATGGGGAAATTTGACAGAATCTGTAAAATTTCCCACATCTATCCGACCCTTAACAGAAACCGTCTGTAAAATAGAAAGTCCAAAATCGTTTCTTGGCCGGATGTCGTGTCCATCTCATTGAGCTTCAAATAAATGGGTCCAGATAAGAACTAGTGGAAAAAAGACTCCAGCCAATGATTGGCTGGGTAAAAATTGCCACAGTGAAAAATGCCACTGTACGCCGCTGTAATAAATTACGGTTCCCTTACTAGAAGTTTGTACAATTGTGGTGTTTTATTCCTGTGAGATTTTTTCGGGTACGAAAATATTCTGCGTATACAAAATGAAAACTTTCCCAATTCCAATTGGCATATTAAGTAGGTAGTTATATTTTGTGTGACGACTTTTGGCACTGAAAAAAGGCCACAAATTCAAATTTTCTAAGAGCGATCAACAATACGCACCTCTTTTTTTTAAATATGAAACCTTTTTCGACTGCCAAAGGTTGTTGGACGAATTATAGTGTGTAAAATACAGACACACTATAATTCGTATGACTAACTTTCGCACGACACGATCGTGATTCTAGTTCCTGAAGGCCTGATTATTAATTATAGAAAATTGTGGGAAGTTTGACCGTCTGCAAAAAAGGAAGAGTTTCTCAATTCGACAGATTTATTTTGTATGCATGTTTCTCCGAGAATCGTTACACGATTTTAAATTTTTCGAACGGGTATCCCCGAGGTGGTCCCGTTGGCACCAAATCGGGGTCTGATGATGGGATCTTGGAGAAATCGGTTGAAGTTGATTTTTTTACTTGGTGATTGTATCTGCCTGCGTTTTTACAGAGTGCAGATTAATAGTAAGGGGACAGCACGTAAAAGCTTCCAATGTGAAGTGTTCTCCCCTTCTGGTAGACACTTCAGAGCGGGGAAAAATTTAATCTAATCGACCATGGGCTTTATTGCAATACTACCGGCGGTTTCCCGTTCCATTGGACGTAATTTTTCACTTGAAGAGGTACTGTAGTTTCCTACTCTTTAAATCCTTTTTAAATTTGCTCTGGAATCGGTTAAATTAAATTTGAAATAGATATGTTGTATTGATAGTGATTTGCGGAAGAGAGAGGAGGCTTTTGCTCAGCAGTGGGATCCCAACTAGCAAAACAGTCATATAACATCGAGCTTACTCAGCTAATAAGTCGTATAAAAGTCATATAAACGCGAATTACACAGTACCTATCGTATAAAGCCAGCTTATACAGCAATAGCATAATAGTCGTATAAGATGTCATATACACGTTTATACGACTTTCTTATATGACTTAAGAGTCATATAAGAAGTTGCTGAAAAAGACACATTTATAAAACGCTTATATGACTTTTTTGCCGAGTAGCAAAAACTTATATGGCTGACTTATGACTTGTGAGAAAAAGTCGAGTAAACGTAACGCAGTTGCTATTATATGACTATTGTGAATGAAGTCATATAACAGCTAATTATATATCTTGTTTTATAAAAGTGTTTTATTCAGCATCTCGACATCTTTTATGACTAAAGAGTCATATAAGATTAATGCTGAGTAACCTGCTTTTACATGACGCTTACTTGACTATTTATCGAATAATTACATCTTATATGACCTATGCTCGAGTAAATGAAAAAATAATAGCTATTATAGAACTTTTTGGTTTCAGCTGTTACTTTTATATGATTAACGTATCTACCTGTAGGTGTCATGGCGCTTAAACCACTAAACTTGCTATATAAGAACTAATACGAAGCAGTTATATGATATGTTAATCGTATACATGTCATATAGTAGTTTCCTTCATAATAATTAAAAATATTTATTTAATTTATATTGTAATAACTAATAATTAAAGTGGCGCGTTCATTATTTACTACTAAATATAGTATACTTTATCAGTAAAGTGGTATTCGCAATACATTTTCACCATTAGGTAGAATTTATAATGCCAATTATAACATGGTCATATATTACTTAGATAGCTCTGTCAAAACATACTCAACAGCATTAAGTGATTTAATTTTGTTTACACCAGCTAGCACTAACAAAATTATATGCACGAGCAAGTTGTCAATCCGTCTTCTGTTTAGCTTCGCTAGACACTTTTATTCCACAAATTTGGCATATAAGTAGCAATTATATGATCAATAAATAACTAACTCAACGGTTATATGGCTCTTATATGATGAAAAGTCATATAAATGCTATATAAGTCGCTATTATACAGCTAGTTAGCTATAAAGTGGTCACGGCGATGATTACTATATGACTAATAAGTGGTGGCAGTTTCAGTTAAATGGCTTTTATATGGCTAAAAAGCTGAGTAATATGGGCCCAAATCGCGTTATATAAACGTAATTATTACGTTTTTATGACCAATTTCATAAGCTAAAAGCCTGAATATGTTACGTTTCCGCGACGATTATATGACGAAATTTTGCTAGTTGGGATATTAAATAAGCTACGTAAATAAAGAAATTAAAAAATATGTCGGATATCCATTCTATTCTGGAGCTTGATTTTATTAATATTTATACCATGGATCTACTGATGGGATTTCATATTATAGTATTTCATATCTATGAAATCTGATACTTCGAACCGAAAGCAACCTGGAGGAAAGCATAGCTAGTTAATATACACTATACAGGATGCAACAAGTGCTACTGCGAAGTAAAATATTGACTTTGTGTGAAGTCGGTTGCCTAAATTGGCTAACCCTTCATAGAAAAGGGTTCTGTTTTTCATGTGATGGTCTCATCAGAAGACCAGCGCTGGCACGCGCTGGCAACATGCTGAGATGAGGCCATTTTGTAGCATGCACTTTGTTATTTGTATTTTTCATCGTTTCTTGTTGTGCTTTTTGTGTTTGTTACGAATACACTTATTTCTATTTCTATACAATTAAAACAATACTACTTTTTCCTAATCACTGATAAGATTCACCTTCAAACCGTTCCTGTAATCCAAATATATCAAAAATTCCAAAAGCACAAATCATAAGCACAACACAACAAAAAACTGACAAAAGAATTCGCGTACCCATTGTGTACGAACAAAGTTATTCTTATTTCTGGACCAACAATAGGAGAAACCGGGTATCCAATCCCATCCCTAGTGCCACAATTCGCACTCACGGGGAAATTGCATTTTCCCTTGAATATGCACTCTAATGAAAAGCTCTTGGCGGTGACACTGTGTAGCTTGCTCTTGGAATTAGCTCGGAGTCCGCGTGTGGAGCGGACAGCGGTTAGTGTGGAGGGTGCTTAATGAAACCTCTAGAAAACGTGAAGGACTCCAGGAGCATTCCACGAGAATGTCGCTTACGTAACGCGATTCTTTTAGTACTTCTAAATATGAAAGGTACCAGAGTTCTACGTAGTGTGGTAGTATTTTGGGACTTACACGTTCACACAGTTTTTTTCTAATTTTGGGCATTTATTTAACGTAGCTGCCATAGATAGTGTAAGCGTCACGTAAGCGACATTCTCGTGGAATGCCCCTCCAGCAGAATTTGTTGAATGTTTTCTAAATGATGTTTCTTTGACGTACATAAATAATCTAAACAAGATAAATGTTGCAAGTACGTTCCTGGGTGCTTAGACAAGTTGCCAATCGCTATAGCTTAATCGTCAATCGTAAACGAAAGGCTATTTTTGTCGCACTAATATGAAAGAGTGACAGAGAAAGAAAACTACGATAAGCTACTAAGCGTTAGCGATTGGCAATTTGGCTAAGCATCCTGGCTGTTTATGTACACTCCGTTTGAATTTAGAAACCCCTTCGAATCCAATAAAGAGACGGAAGGCTCGGGCTGCAACGGCGACACACAATAAAGCAGTATTACCTTCGTGTGTTCTGAAGGATTTTTATGTATCTCTGTTATATATATCGTCGCTTAGCACCCACATCACACGCCTTAATTGAACTTAACGCGGGGCAAGGTCGATTTATGTGACCAGACTGTGACCCAGAATAATTAATAGATAACTTTATCTAGTACACTTGAATCTGCTTCCTAAATAATTGGACAGACTTTTGCTTGACATTAAACAATTTACTTCTATTACTCATTTTTCTGGTAAACATTGTTCATAAACACTTATTTTTTTATTAAGAATTTTTATAGTGAATCGGTACGCACCTTGAAACAAATTCTAAAGATTAGCAAGCGCTTCTAAAAACAATATATACCATTCTCTACATATTATAAAATCTAATATATCTTTAGGTGTTGCGTAAATTGAGAAGGAATTTCTATTGTTCACCTTTAAGGAAAAGCAAGGTATAAGATTTCCGAAACCAAAAGGGACTCTCATTTCGCTCGTTGTTTGAACTTCGACATACAAAGGTACTGTGTAATTCTACCGCCATCTTGAGCCGTCCGTATAGTATGTGAGAACAAAGCAACCTTTTCGCGATATATGTGAACATGACAGTAAATCCCTTGGTTTTTCACAGGAATTAGTAGGTACCTTCGGCGAAGTTCTTCCACCGCGTGGTGACGGCAGTAAGAATATATCGACGGTAGAAAGGCTAATTGGCTTAAGCGACACTTTGGGCGATATTGAGTTATTTATATCATCGGAATCGGCAGATTTTTCTCCGTCGATTGAGCTCGGTTTCATAGCGATCAGACGATTTTGATGGCGGTTAACACTTCTTAAATTTGGTACAGCGTTAAAAAAATCAAGGCATGAAGCAACACAAAAAATTGCATTTTTGAATGAAACGTGACTTGACCCACAAACATGTTTGGTTGGTTCCCGCTTAAGCGGTTTTTACTTTCCCAACTTTGCTATTCGTTTTGATTTGAACCTTTTGGCTTTACTCCATCACACACGAGCATAGTCGTTTAAGTCAATTGAACTTCAACAAAAAAGTGCCACCATAGGCGTTTGAAGCATTTAGCCTCCATTTAAAATAAAAGAAGCATGTCGCTTGAACCATTTAGCTCTTTCCAATTTTTTAGGGCATGGGTCGCTTCAACCAAATACGTAAAACCCTAAACCATAAAATGTATGTTACTTAAGCATTTTGAACCTCTTTTTATATATGAGAATGTCGGTTGAAATAGAATATTTGTTTGACCTGTGTCATTTAAATCCTTATAATAAAATCATAATGCATCATATCAGTGTAGCTTAAATCATCAAAAATTTCTATGAGAAACTTGACTCGGCGGTACAATCACACTCTTGCCGCCGTCGGTGCTTTTTGAGCCGCTCGCCTATAACTACCGCCGCCCACCGCGCGGGCGCGTCAATCACCTTGTAGTCTGTGCCGGTAGGCGCATGTGCCGTAGTGATTTATGTGTGATACTGAAATCGTGTATTTCACATTATGAAATAATTTCATTATTTTCATTGTTATTTCTTGATTATTTAATAATAATTAAAGTTTAAGTCTAAATACTTACTTACGTATTTCTGCCGCTTATATTGTAAAAAAAAAACTGACTACAGATATAATAAAAATTAAGTTAAAAAAATGTAACGTAACTATCAAGCGTAGTAATAAATTAATTAAAGATGTTAGGCAAAAAGAGCATTTTTTCAAATAAAAGCGACAGAAAGGTTATTGCGGATGAAACGCTGTAATTAATATCCGCAATTTTTCTAAGACTGATTCTGCCAAATAACTATCTAATTATGTTATTAGAAGCAAATATTTTTCTTTGTATAGCAATAAAAATTGAGAAAAACGATTTTCATTCATTTTGTTTTCTTTAGACCTGCAGAGTAATTATACCTTTGTCTCTAAATATCCGAGCTTCAACCACCATGTTTAATCATATTCATATAATTCCTGAGATTTAAGCAATCCGTTTTTCAATGAGTGTGTGTCATTAAGTCAATTAGAATCGCCACTTATTTCCATTAAAGAATCGCTTAAACTGTTTAGCCTTACCCCGTTGTATAGTAAAAATAGCACTTAGCTCATTTAGCCTTCTTTTTAAAAAAGTACACTTGTACACTACAGTCATTTGACTTACCTCCGGCGGCAGACGCTGTTGGTATTTGAACCAATTAGCCTTTCTCTCATTTTTAGCAGATTTGT
>JALPQI010014622.1:0-36762 GCA_025490895.1 Thaumatotibia leucotreta
AAAAGTATATCATCCAAATATATAGTGGATAGGTAGCCACACGATCGAAGTAATTTCACAACAGGTTTCATTATTTTTGTAAACACAAACGGAGCTGTACAGAGGCCAAACGGTAATACATTAAATTCGTACAATTTGTTGTCGAATTCGAACCGTAAAAATTTTCGCGAATTTGGATGTATGCGTATTAGGAAATATGCATCTTTAAGGTCCAAAGTGCTCATAAACCAGCCCTCTGAAACCAGTTTTAGAGCTGTGCGTAGATCTTCAAATTTGAAGTGTTCGGTGTCAATAAATTTATTAAAATTTTTAAGGTTCAGAATAAAACGATGTTCACCGTTAGGTTTTGGGACTAGAAAAATATTTGATATATACTGCCCATTGCAAGGTTCACACTCAGATACTGCACCAGATTTTAGAAGTCCAGCTAAGGAGTTTGAAATTTGCATCGATGTATCTTTGTCTTCTTTAGACATTAGGCTACTGAGGGCCTCATCAATGCAAGTTATTGCTCGTCCTACTTGTTTTTGTTTTAGCTCAATACATTTATCTCGCTTTATTACCGCTTCCGAAACTGCAACTTTAATTTCCGGATTGAGTTCCGGTGCATCAATCAAGTGACAGTTGTCAGGAGGTAAGTATTTGTCGCATAATTCTTTGCGCATCTCCTTGGTAAGGCCATTAGTGGCAATGTGCTCTAGCCTCACGGCGAGATCAGTTTGAATTTCCTTACCATACTGCTTAACTACTGAAGGGTCTTCCCCTAATATCTCTAAAATAGTGCTGTCTAAAACAGTAGCAGAAGATGGAGACTCTATTATTTCCGGGTCTGCAGATGGTTGAACAGGCAGCTGGGGCGGAGCGTCCAGTTCTCTCGAAGACTGTGCGTCCGGCTCCGCTGTCGGCGGCCAAGACGCGCCGGTCGATGGCGGCAGCGGGGGGTGGCGTGGGGGCGGATGTATTCGTCAATTGTTCGGGTACTTGAACGACTGATCTAATAGTATCATTATCAATACCCTCCTCTTCTGCCACATATTCGTATTCGAATGAAACATCGTCTGTAAGCGACGAAAACAATTGCCAAGTTGACTACATGTGATATTACTTGAATTCATGTACCTACACCTACGTATTGTTTTAATTATCGTTAGGTGCGATACATACGTAAAACATGTTCAAATTGTGTGTTGACAACCCTACAAGTTAGTTGTAGGTATACAAAAAAATTGTTTTGTTATTACGTAATTGTATGTAGGCATGAATGCAAACGGAAATCTTGTCGTTAATTTAGAATAACATTTATATGGTAATAAAAATAGGTATAAACAAGGTAACGTGGTGAAGTGACAACCCCTCAGGTTGCCCGCATCACTAAGTGTTATTGTTATTCTATGTCTAAGCACTTTTGAACATTTTTGGACGTCTTTGTAGTCGATACCTGTAGGTATGGTGGCAAGGACATAAGCACGATGAAGTGACAACCCCTCAGGTTGCCCGCATCATTCGTATGGGTTCACGCCAGTAAGTAAAGTGACAGTCCCTAAAACTGCCCGCAATACGAACCATTTACGTGTTATATTGTACATATCTCTTACTATAAGTAGATAGATTTTTATTTGGTATTCTTGGCAATAAGTCGAAAACACTCGTAAGGTGGTAATCACTTAATAAATAAATTTGCACTAACCAACTAAATGGGTTATAAATAATAATTAAAGTACTGACCTTCAACTTCTGTAGGTCTTATCGACCGAGAATCGGAATATTCCGAATCAACAGACTCGTGACGGCGCCTGCGACGTCCACCTCTTAACTCTTTCTCTAACTTTTTTATTTTATAAAATAAGTAATCGTAATGATCACGATCATGATTTTCACGCTTTCTTTTACCCATGATGCACTGTAAACAACACTTAAAACACGATTAACTATTGTTTTAAATAATTTAGTTGAATTACGTGTGAACTGGCGGAGCACTGTAACTGTGAATGAGGATTGGGCGCGCCGGTGGTGGGTACAAAATGTCAACCCACCCCATTTTGTATTTTTTTTTTTATTATTATTCTCTCAAAATTCAGTGTGTATTGGCGACACCGTACGTGGTACTACATATGTTTTAATTCTAATCTAGAAGACGAAGCAATGAAGATAATGGTCACTGACACTTCCATCCCTTAGTCGACTTTTACGACACCCGCAGGAGGAGTTGGGGTGATGACAAATGTATTCTTACTGCCGTCCCACACGGCCAAAAATTATACTTATAAAGAATTATGCTTATTTTAAAATATTCTGCAAGTCTAAATTTCATGATAATTCTTATATTTATCCTATTGAAATTATTGAGTATGCCGCCTTTTTTCTGCTGGCAGGCTGGTTAGCCAGTGTATATTGTTTAATGTCTCCCAATGCTATTGTGTTGACGTGTAATTTCAGCGTCAGTGGCCCGTCGAGCACGATGCAGCGAACTTTATTGGTCACCACGCTTCGGCGATCAAAGTCGTTCGAACTATGCAACCTGTAGTCGTAACATGAGGTGGAAAGTAAAGGATACGTTAGGTTTTACTAGCGTTGAATATTTCCGGATTAAATCCCGTTTCTTTCCAAACAGCTCGTTTTTTCCTGATTTTTTCGAAAAAAACAATGAAATTTTTCACTTCAATTTTCAACTCTAAATCAACGTAAATTAGGTCTAATTTTCATTTATACCAGGGGAACGCGATGTCACTGAGGAAAAGTCAATTGAAACAGATGGCAAGGAGTGACAGTGACAGTGACATTGATTGTTTCTGTAAAAACCCGAAAAAAACGAAGTTTTCATACATTCCCGAAAAAAACATTTTGACATTTTGAAAGACATTTTGTTTTATTCCGACATTTTCAACGCTAGGTTTTACTCGATACGTAGCATTCTATCGCGATCGCACTGACATATTGGAGCGAGCGCGATGGCCTGAACGCATCGAGAAAAACCTAACGTTACCGATACTTGCAAAGTCATGGTACGGCTACTGTGTGCTTATATTCTCGCTAGTAGGTAACCTCATCATATCAGAAATACGTCCACTGCTGAACAAAAGCCTCCCCCAAAGATTGCCACAATTACCGGCCCTGTGCCACCCGCTTCCAGCGAACTCCTGCGACCTTCACCAGGTCATCAGTCCACAACCTATTTACTGGTAAAAAGTTTCTACCTTAGCTATGGTCGATTTACTTTTTTTTACCGAAAAATAAATTATTAATCAATAAGAAACAAATGAAACAAATTTTGATGACATAATTTAGGTTTAGTACTCGCCTGCGTTGCTTAACTCATTTAATTTTGCTACCATTGTTAATTTTAATTAGAAACAAACAAAATGTCAAAATTTACCAAAGTAATTAATTCTGCTATATTAATTCATGCATTCACTTTGATGTTTTACGTCAACAAATACGAAACGGAAATTACAGGCAAAGTAATTAATAAACAAATCAAACAAAGACAATTACGTTCCCAATTTTCCCTGGGAATAGGATCCCAATCAGGAAACTTCGACAGACTCAATTATGACCAGAGGCTGGATCATTTCTATATATGTAACGTATTCTGAATTCAAAATATACATATTATACATATAGGTATTTATTTTGTAATCGTATTGTAAAAATAATTATTAGGTAGGTAGTATATAGTCGAAAACAGTTTGAGATTTAGTTTAGGTAAAAAAATTTAATAAATATTTTCTAGTTAGGATTTTATCCAAGCGTCTGGTCGAAGCTACCGGTGACCAGAGAGCTGGCAGCTTCCTATTACAGCGTATTAGCATAGCTATAAAGAGAGGGAATGCTACCAGCATCTTTGGCACAATGCCTAGGGGGTCATATTTAGATTTTTAATTTATTATTTATTTAAGTGTACTTTGTTGGAATATTTTATAAGTCTTATATAAAAGATTTTAGTTAATAATTTAATTTAGTTTTGTTATATAGTTATAGTTTATTACCTACTTAACATTTAGTTTTTTTTTCTAAGTTGCTGTTTTATAATTGTAGTTAATTTGTGTCCGAATAAAAAAGCGTAAATAAAACAAAAATTACTTACTCTCCTTATCAATGTTTTAGGATGACATAGGGTTCCTATTTGTGGACTGTAGGTCAATAAACCTAATGAAAATGGTGAGGTCGATTAAAAAATTGACTATGAATTAAGTTTAATCAGGGTTGTAAGTTATAAAAAAATATATTGACTATCGGTACTTTAACACGAGGCAGAAACTTATTTCTTTTAAGGAAAATTATGTAGGTACCTATTCCTTAATTGGAGATTCTTAACAAAAGTCGAGTTTCTGAAGTAGGTAAGTAAAGTTAAATTACATTGATGTTGCTAGATAGCTGGAAGGCATTTATTAATAATTATGGGCATACCTAATTCTATATACATTAGTTAATAAATAAATAGGGGCTTACTTATTCAATTGATTTGTATACTTACCGTTGCCAAAAATGGGAAATAAAGTATGTATTAGTCCACGAATGTGACATAATCTTAATTATTTGATTATTTATTAGGCATAATGCCCAGGTTTGGTCACTTACCGAGAGTCAGAAGTCCAAGCTGAAGATTTGCCAGCGCGCTATGGAGCGTAGCATTCTAGGCGTTAAAAGGACTGACCGCATCCGGAACACCACACTGCGCTCCAAAACGTGCATTGTTGACGTCGGCAAAAAACCGCTAGGCTCAAATGGGACTGGGCTGGCCACGTCTATTGCATGCATCCTGATAGGTAGGCTAGCATAGCCACAAAGTGGGTGCCGCTACAGCGACGCGGACGTGGCAGGCTCAGACGGAGATGGCGGGATGATATGGACTCATTCCTAGACAACTGGCCGGAGGAAGCACAAAATCAGGAGTCATGGAGATTCAGGGGAGAGGCCTTTGTCCAGCAGTGGGACACCAATATAGGCTAGGAAAAAAAATAGGCATAATACATTATTTTTTAGTAATGTGATAAGCAACAATCTTAATCAAATTATTTTCCAAAATCGTACAACATCTATTTGACATAACTAGAGACTGGAGACTTCCTCGAAAACATGCAGCCAGCATCCTTGTACAGATTAGTAAATAAAAACCATACATTATTTTAAATCATTTATTAATTTTACCTCAATTTCTATTCATTGCTTATGATTAACAATGATAAAATCATCTGAACAAAAAATCTGGTAGGTATATGTGAAATATTGAAGTAAATTACCAATTCTGTACCAATGAAGTAAATTCTGTGTACTACTTACTATACTACACTACATTATAACAGTTCATTTACTTATGTTTTTTATCTACTCGTACGCACCAGTAGCTCAGTATCAGCTATCAGTAGCTTTTGTTATACTTGATATTAAATATATTTACTTGAAATCCCGTACTATTCAAAAGAACTGACATCCCTATCAAAAGTAAGTAGTTATCAAAGTCGGTCTCATCTCATATCTTGTTAGTCCCGGGCACTGCTTATCAGCCAAATTAAACAGCGTTACGAACTTTCAGGTAAAGTTGGATCTACATCTTTCCAGATAGACACGATGGACAGACAGGTTAAAGAATTAAGGTGATCTCGCAGAATTCGTGGTGGTGCTTTATAAAATATTATTCATTAATACACTTTATAAAAAAAATAATAATGTAACTATGTTTCGATTGAGACTACATATATTATCATCTTTTCAATGAAATCTTGTTACGTTAATAAACAAACTTCGCTAAATATACAGGGTGGAAAGGGACGACGTTCCTTCCCGTTACCGACCGAGTCTGCCAACCATTACGATGAACTTTCAGTATGGGACCACCATGGAAAGCGTACATGGAAAATTTACTTTTCCATACTATTGAACTCTAACTAATCAGTCACTTTGTATGAGGGGTTAATTTTTTTTATATTTCTATGTTGGTCCCATACTGAAAGTTCATCGTAATGGTTGGTAGACTCGGTCGGTAGCGGAAAGGAACGTCGTCCTTTTCCACCCTGTATAATAGCCCTACCGAACTTCCTATCTTTATGAAGAAAAGAAAATACCATGATTCTCGTCTAGTACGGCATGTACCGTCGGATATAAATAAAATAGTTAGTATTTCAGGCGGCCAAACGAAAGAAACCATAGTTCACCAAATCCGAGATGGGGGTCGAACCCATGTGCTCTGGTATTGCAGCTGATGACTAAACTACTCTGCTACCTGCCTCAGTGAAAGAAAACACAAAAATCCAAAAATATTTAATTAAATATTGCTTGCAGTTATGTGATAGATAATTATCTCAATGGTTGTTCAAATTCAATAAATATTAAAATGTTACCCTCCTTATTTATAAACATCTCGTAACTTAGCAAGCCGATAGGTATTCTTTGTCTCATTCGGCCTTATGCTTTCGGTCGAGGAGATCGAAAGAGACACACAATAATTATAATGCTATGTTAGGAGGCGCCTATAAATAAGGGGCGAAACATTATACACTGGAATTATAATTACAATTACAGAACAAAACCGGCTAAGAGCATGTCGGGCCATGCTCATTGTAGGGATTACATTAAATAAAAAAATCGTCCCCATTTCACCAGTTGGGGAGGGGGGAGGTACCCAAAAAAATTTTTTTTTTCTAGTTTTTATTGTAACACTTTGTTGGGATGATTAATAATATGTACCTTTACCTGTACCAAATAGCAGATTTCTAGTACCTACTAACGGCCACTGAGCCATGCTGCGGACAGACGGACAGACGAACATACGGACATGGCGAAGCTACAAGGGCTCCGTTTTTGCCATTTTGGCTACGGAACCCTAAAAAAAGTTAGACTACCACAAACAAATAAGACTTAGCGCATCTAACAAATTAAATACGTTCAATACCCACAGACAAAGCTCATTATTCTATTAAGTTATTCTGGTTATAGTTTTCAGCAGTTTCATTCTCAAATAAAGATTTGACGGTTCAAAATTATATCGAACTCATATTGCTGAGGGAAAGATTCAAGGCAAAAGGATTGCGGGAGCAAGAAGAATATCCTGGCTTAAAAATCTACGCCAATGGTTCCAAAAAAGCACTCGGTCACTTTTCCGTGCTGCTGTGTCGAAGGTTGAAATTGCCATGATGATTGCCAAACTGCGATAAGCAGACGGCACTAGAAGAAGAAGATTGCTGAGGTACCCTGTTTTGCATTTCTGTTAGTCACTTGAGCACAACATACTTTCACTTGAATTGAATTTGTTTAACATTGCTATGAAATTGCCGTGTCTGTATGTTGGCGCTAGTACCGCTAAGTGGATTAAATCTTCAACTTAGAGAGCCTTGCTGTTTGGTGGTGAACTGTCCATAACTTTAAGGAATATAACTATAGTACCTACTGGGAGTTTTGTAATTGGAGCTCTGTAATAACGAGAGAGGGTAGGGTATGATTCCATGTGCTAAGTTTGGCTGGGTATAGTGGGTATAGATGTAAGAAAATTTCTTGGTTTCAGTTCTTATGCCTAGGTAACATTGTACCGAGAAGAACATTCATAAGTTGAGAAACTTCCATAAAGAATGTTCTCAGGAATCTAAATTTAACGAATAATCTAATCAAGCCAAGACCATACCAGATACATGCCATTTGAGTTATATTTACTGCCTTGTTTACTTTTTTGCGATATAAAATAATTTTATTATTTATAACACATTTTTATAATTTCTCATGAAAACATTCTGAGTGGGAACTTACAATTAAAATCTCATGAAAATTCTCGGAATCTTTCAAGTATATTCCTGCAACTTAAAGAATGTTATGCAACTTGTACATTGCTATGCCTAGGCAACACATTTGTTATGTCGTTTGCTTAGTTAAAGTTTTATAAATTCCTTTCATACAAAAATGTAGCCACACGCCAATATCACCTAAGTCGGATATCACATATAATATCGCCAGCCTACTAAATAGTAAATTATGTATATATAGAGTGCCCAAAAACTAAGTTCAATCCCGCTGCCAGTGAGGTTTATGGAAGCAGAATAAGATTACAGGTTTTTTTAGAAATAGATTCAAGTTTCAGAACTGTACTTCTAAGTACCTAGTAATAGTAACTAATACCTTTAAAAAAAACGACCCTACTCGTATGAAATTCACAGTTTCAAAACCTCATAGACAACAGAAATTCATTTAATTTTTGGTCACCTGAACGAGTAGGTATATATACTAATTGAATTAGGATGTTGCACATATATTTACTACTTAGTATAAGATATTGTCGTGTAAGCCACATTTTGATATTATCTACAGAGACCATAATGAAAAACGATTAACATTACATGTCAAAAATCCAATCGTGTGGCAGACGAAACGCCTCGCACTTAGGTATGAAAAAGTGGGACACAATAAATAAATGTAGCAATTGGCTACACCCTGGTGTACTAAAAATCTACAAGCTGGTTAACCAAAACTGTTTACGAGTATATGAAGTCGAGGCTGTTAACGCTTCAATAAGGAGTCCACTCAAGTGGTTTGAAATTAAAAAAACAGCCACCTGCCGCAGCACCTCCAATACTCCGTTCTAAAAGAAGTGTTTTAGAGCGGCTTAAATGAAAAATCCTGGCTACAAGGATACTTACAGCCATTGAGTGCCGACAGTGATCGAACGGTTGATGAATCGCGCTAGCGCTACACACAGACTATTTAAAAAGCCGCAGCAAATGCTCGGAAACCAGTACTAATGGAAAAATAAATATAAAAAATACCTATATCTTGGCACAATCTTACACTTACTGAAAATAAAAGGTTTGGGTTGGTTGTTGTGTATGAAAACAAAATTTCTACGGTGCTTGACATCGGCTATCCTTCATCCTAAGGAGGAGCGGAGCTGTGCAAATTTGACCAATTACATTCTTCAAATTCAAAATTCGGAACACTGTGATGCGGTCTCATTGGCCGAGCTCCCACAGCTCCGCTCCGCTCCGCGTCAGTGGAGCCGCACCCTAAGGATATAACTAAATTGTCAATAATGATCTTTAATTTAAGGGTAGAGTTAATGTTATGTTCAATGTATAGCCATAGTCTGTTGTGTTTATGCATTTTTCTGACATGGTGAGCTGGCAACTGTTTGTCCCACAAAATTGTATATGGCAGACTTCCCCACATTCACTTTACAAATCACAATTTCATTGTCAGCAGCAGTTTGTTTAAACAGGCACATTTTCATAATTGTCTTTACAAGATTTAGCCATTACGGCACCATTTTCGTGTTATTATAAATCTTGCAAAAAATATCCAAAGGATGAAGGATGATCGCAGCTTGTTTATCTTATCAAAGGAACTGTGTCATGATTGTGGGGAGATTGATGCGATCTCAGACTTCGTACTTTCCATTACGAAGATAATACTTTTAGCTAAAAATAATTCCGAACGTCTTACTTAAAAATTGCACGAAAAATACAGTCGAAAGCAAAAGTATTGGATTATATCTAATTGTAGAAAATCCTGCAAATATATGCTGTTTATTGCATTATATCAACCAAATTCTTCTGATTTTAGAGAGATTTACTGTAAGGACAAAAAACAAGAACTTATATTCATATTCATATTCTTTATTCATAATATTTGTAATATTACATGTCATTTGTCATCAAATTTTTATTTAATAATATTAAGAAAAAGTACATTTGTAACAATAAATACCAACAATAATATTCAGTTCATTTAACATCAAATAACGATTCAGTTTTGTTTAAATTAATTATTAAGATTGAGACAACCGTTACTAGCCGCTGTCAGCTTAAAGTCCCGCACTGGTGGCTTAACAGACGTTGGCGATATCTGCCACTCTACCACTTTTTGACTGTTGTCCGTCACAGTCGAAAACTGTAACATTTTCTTTTTAATAACGATTAATAATTTAAAAATTCATCGCAACTATAAAATGTGTGTTCCAGAAGCCAACGTTTTAGTCTAACTTTAAAACTTTTTAACGAAGGTGCCAAAGTATTTTTTCCGGCAATTTGTTGTAGATTATGGGTCCCATTACGTAATGGGTCAGCTTATTGGACCTTGCGAGTCTTCGTTGTACCGGGACAAGCTGATTTGGTTCACGTAGTGAGCGGCCTGAGTCGGCTCGTGATTTATATACTGGCTGAGATTGATGCGGATATAAATCGCGATTTGCTGGACCACCATTGATGGCAGACTCAGTATACCTAGGTCTTTAAAATAACGCCTCACTTTTGGAAAGCCATAAAAAATAAACTGCTTTAAATTTCTCATGAGTTCGTGAAAGGCATTTTATATAATATCTACTGAGTTGTTCGATGATTTTTGGATTGGATGAAGATATCTGGAAAATCCAAAACATCTCTGATTTTTACAAAACACGAACCCCGCCCATATAAATAAACCTGTAAATAATTTTTAACTGACCTAAAACTTTTGTCCTTGACTGTATACCAGTAATTGGAGTTCGAGGCCAACGAAACTACGACAGATGCGTTATTGTCAAATCTGTCAAAGTCTCTTATGTCATTGTCAAATAAAGTTTTCAGGTTTCCACAACCTTTTTGTTATTTCATTAATTTATTTAAAATAATTCCTAATAAAACATTATATACCTCCGTAATGTTTGTACGCCTTTTTGTTTAATATGACTGTCACAACTAGGATTTTCTTAAAAACACGTAAATACCTAAAAACTTGTCTTTTCTCTTAACTAACATAGAAATGACAAAATTTTCTTGTAAAGAACTTAAAATGATAAGAACCAACGTTTCAAAGCCTATTTTAAAAAGAAGTTGAATTACCAGTGAACACAAACGACAGCGTGCCATATTTATTAAGACGGTAGGTATGGTTAAATTACTAAACCCCCTGCCTTATTGAATTTATGGGAAAGAAATTTGGAAATGTAAAATGAAAGCATTTTTTGTATTTTCTTTATTTTGTCTTCTTCATCACTTATCCTCCTGAGTAGTAACTTTTTCAAAGCTCATGGTCATGGTCCCATAGTAAAACTTGACTGTAATCATGAGTAGATCCAGAAAATATGATTTTGTATCATTGTGTTTTATAAAATTTAACCCAGTATATTTCATTTGGAATTTCATTTTATGATGATGGGGTGTATAGCGAAGCTAAACATAGCTGAACCAAGTGGGTCACCTTGTTAACAACCTACGGAAGAAAACAAAACGTTAGATCTGTATGATAATTTAAATGGAGAACTATAGCACTGCCAAAGAAATTTGTAGGTCAAAGGAATTTTACGAATACGAAATGTGAACATAAAGGACGCTACAATATATTATTCTGCAATTTTCTAAACGTATGCAAAAATAGGGTTTTAATTTATGTGTAGTTAAATTGCTGTACCAAATGTTATTAACACCTGAGGTGATACCAGCGCAATACCAACTTTGCTACTAATAATTGCGGTTAATTAAGTTTTTATTAAAATATCTCATATTTATGTGAAAATAAGTAAATAATATTGTTTCTATAAATTAAAGAATTAAAATTACCAATAAATAACATATCTCAACGTCTGTTTTTAGAAAATAATTATTTACTATTGTAAGAACATTTCATTGTTGTGGCAATATTTTCGTAGATTCTTTGGCCTCGAACTCCAATTAGTGGTTTAGACTAAGACTAATTTCATAACTTGAGCACGATGTTGTAACTAAGATTTTCGACGAGATTTTTTACATACCTAATTGTATTTACGTTAATCTAAATTATTTTAGGCCGGTTCTAGTACATCTTTTTGCATTTCATTTCGAGTTTTGAGTTGTTGGGTAGACCTACTTATTTTTACTTTCAAGAATTTATTTAAATAACTTAAAGTAGATTTAACTTTAGGCATTTAGTCAGAAACAAGGCTGTGGTGTGTTTATTAAAATACACTTGTAAAGTATCTATTTACTTACTTGTAATGCCCGCCTTCCACTGCGAACGGAACGGACTCATTAATGGCTCCGTTTAACTTACACCGCTGGTGTGACTTACAGCCGTCAACTGCATACTAGAACTTGGCCAACGATGAACGTGAAGCGGAGCCATTAATGAGTCCGTTCCGCTAGCCGTGGAAGGCGGGCATTAAACTTCTGTTCGTTGACGAGTATCTCACTCAACGTTAAAACCGCTTGCACACTGGTCCAATGTAGATCATTCTACGGGACACTGCTATGCGATATAAGGAAGTTGCTTTACTATTTTACCTTATACAGACATCACATTACCTATTTTGAGCCAATGTGTACAGGTACCATAAGCCATTTTTTTGATTGGAAGTCTATTGAAACGAATGCCTAAAAAGCACAGGTAAATGGATGTCAAGTATTCCAGCAGTGTTATTTACTAAGGAAACCGCCTTGCAGTCAGTCGAGCCTAAAAATGGTATTCACTAATGTACTTTAAACGGCACTAGTGCTCGGCGACGAATGCGGAACTACACTGCGTCGAGAGTTTGACGTTTAATGTACGAACTTCGTTTTCTCTAACGAAGAACATCGACGAACTCGCCCACAACCACGTTCACAAACTTGATTCCTAATGTCAAATCAAACAGCTAGGATTTTAGACAAGGCTGTCTCGACGTCGAGCTCGTTGAAGAACGCAGCGTCGAATGTGTGAATAAGAGAATAGTATAGCAGGGGATCCTTATGTTAGCCTTCTTTTCCACTCTATAGAAAAAATACTTTAACAATATTTGGGAAATTGACCGCTACATAAAATGGATAGGTATATTTCATAACATTCTATGTGTCTAAATAATAAAGCTTACGTATGCGATCTAATTACAGACAAGTTCAATTTGCCCACGAAAGCTGTTACAGAGCTTATTATTCCATCGTTTTCAATGTTAATTTTAATTGAATATACGTCTCCCGTGAAAATATTATTGATTCTCACGTTTCAGGGCCCTCATTCCATTTCCTTAAGGGATATTAAATAAAATTATTTTCCATTTCAACTCACCTCCGCCAGAGCACTGACAATCTGCATAAATTACAAACCTACCTGATATTGTGATGGTACCACAGACTAACTCTAGACACTGCATTATAAAGCATTTATTTACTAAGAGCGCGAAGTCACAAACTCACCAATTTTACCCGACCCGTTTTAGCACCCGTTTTTAGTAGGTAGCACAGCATGTAAATAACACGGTTTACATGTGGAGCAGCGTAAGACACATTATCTGTAGGGCTACTAAGAGCCTAGCAAATCGCATGTAAAATGTATTTTCAGAAAATGTACATACAGACCAAAGTTAGTGCTAGAGATGTATATGAGAATCAACATTATGGACATGAATAATTCGGAGTTATGATACTTATGACCAAAGAATAGTTATAAATACTGATCATTATGATGTTAAATGAGAAGACTTTGTGTAACAACTGCGTCAATAATATAATAAATTACACTAAATCGAAGATATTTGACTTGATGTTAAATTGTATAAGAAACATTTTCGGAGTTCCAATAATCGAAGTTGCAATTTTATTTGAACTTCGGCGCACCCTACTAAAACAGTGCATATTTGCCCCTAAACCCAAACATTTGACAACATTTTGGTATGGAAGCATAGGTTGTGAATCTGGACACACCTAAAATAAGAAGTCGCGCACATATCTTACACTAGTGCGTAGTAGTAAGTGGAGTGTTTTAGTTCCGTTCCGTCTAGTCCTTAAGTGATCTGTGGAAGGTACAAACGTTAACACAGCTAAGTGACCCCTAGTGATCCTTATTAGAATGAGCATAGAGTGCACTGATGGTAATTTTGAATTGGAAATGGTACCAAATCAACTTATAATGTATTCAGAACTTTGTGATTGATTTGAAAGTTTTCATCAAGGTAATCAAAGTGATTATTCAAGCCTCCGATTTGAATATTTATGACGATTTTTTTATTATGTTAATTTAGTTTGTTAGTTATCTTTAAAGATCTTTATTACTCATTAAGAACAAAAAATCACTTACAATGAGCTTAAACTAAAACAAAATCTTATAAATAGTTACATCCAGCTTTTTGATAACATTTAGTATATATTATCACTAATAAATTGTCGTAATTTGGTTTTAAATATTTTTATTATTTGGCACTTTTTCAGTTCACTAGGCAGGTTATTGTACAACTGTGCTCCCTCGGACAAGATATTCCGTTTACCGTATCCAGTTCTGTGTTTGAAAAGCTTAATTTTGTCTGCATTTCTTAAGCTATGTCTGAAATTTCTTTTTGTAAATGTAATGTTTGTATGTATTTTTGGAAAGTTTAAGTTTTCATATCAATCTTATTGGCCTAGCTTTTAAATCACATATACACAATAAACATCCGTTTTATTGTTGTTTTTTTTTTAATTGCAGGCGTTCATAAGCTATTGTTACCATTTATCATCCAGCAGGCCATGTGATTTACGCTGGTGATCAAAGATTATTTTCTAAAAGTGCGTGATTACGAAATAATGATTTTTTTTTGATTTCTTTGCTTTTTGTCTCTACTGGCGAACAGTATACAGATGCCAGGACGAAATGGGTTGCCGGCGAAGAAATTTTACTCGGCCGGATGTGTCCTTTTCTCGCCGAGGTATGTACAGTACTTTTCTTATACAATGATCGAAAAATTAATTTTCTCAAACTTGCTACGGAATGTTGATGTTACTTACGTTATATTAAACCCGGAAATACTATGTGTCCGGTGTCATGTGCTAAGATGATATGTAAAGAGATTTCATGTATTTATTTCACACCTAGGACTGCAAACAAACTATCTTTTGTTTTGAAACGTCAAATGATGACACTAGGTCTTGACATTCAGCCACAGAAAAAAAATAACCTAAGAACTAATGTCTATGCCACCAGGTAAAAGGATACATCAAACAGATTAAGAAAAAAGTTGGGCGCGAATGTTTTTTTTTATGTTTTACGATACTGTACTATTGGTTTATTTACAAATTGAATAGTATGGTTCGCCGAAATCAGTTCGTTTTATTTCATGGCAAGTTTGAGAAAAGCACTATACAAATCTCGGCGAGAAACAAGATTACAGGCCGCGTATCCCTATCTGGCATCATTTCCTTCGGCTAGTAAAGTAAAGCATCCTTCGGCTATGTAAAGTTACATTTAATATATATACCTACATATATTGTACAGTTTTGAAAATACGAGTAAATCAGATTACAAAACTAAATTAATAAACAGATAAAAATGAAAAAAATATTTTAATTTTTTATGAAAAGTTAATGTAAGAGGAAATGAAACTCCTTGGTTAATCCGCTGTTATAATCTCAGTTTATATGCCGTTCATAACATAAATGGAATGCTAAGCTACGATTATTTACTTACGACCGAAGTTAAATTGTTTCTACATTATAATTCCTTCCAAGAAAATTAAATTAGCTTATTATTCTCAGTTGTTTCAGACAGATTTACAAGTACGTAGTCACAAAATACTCACACTAATCTTGAGAGGCTTACAAAGAGGCTTATTTACGGATATAAAACCTAAAAGGGCTTATTTAATATCATTCACTTAATAGTAGATTACATGCTAAGGCCGTTTAAGTGACGTAAATTGCAATGACGTGTAATTGTAGGCCGAGGCGAAGCCGAGGCCGACACACATGTGATCCGAGGCTTTCCCATTTAACGGCCGAGGTGTGTATACTATTATTCTGCTCAATGGAGCCGGCAGGCGGCTACTTAGTTTAGCGCAGCGGCCGGCAACGTGCTGTTTGCCGGCCGGAGGGCAGAAAATTTAATATCTATCGTCAGTAAAATAAAATAAACTATATGTATTTTTTCTGTACCCATTGTAACATGTTATAGGGGTCAGTATGCGCAGCCGATATCCAAAGGAAAATAAAGAAATTTTACAATGTATTTTTGTAAGTGTATGAATGCATTTTTTCTTTTTACTGAAATTGACTTCATGGTTCCTAAGACAAGATTTCGCTATCTGTTACGGTTTCTAAAAACTCCACACTGACCCATTTGGACTGATCACCCCAGTACACACGAGCCACTGAAAACCTTGAACGGGGTGATTTTGTAGGCTATACTGACTACTCCTTTACAGCTCACAAGTGCAAACATCTTACCACGGATGCGCGATACACATAGAAACTCCGTGGTAAGATGTTCGTTGCATCCGTGGTAAGATGTTTGCACTTGTCAGCTGTAAAGGAGACTTTTTTGTCGACTTGTACATATTTATGAACTCGACTGTATCTACTAGTCCAGCCTCTGCCATACTTTATCATTTATGTTGTTTTATTCTGTCTTGACGCCGTATAATCAAGCCGTGGCATCAAATATTAAGGCAGGGTAGTGTTCATGCGCCTTTTTAAAAGGTCATATGTGCCTTTGGTGGCGTAGTACTTACGACCTTTTTCTTTACGATGAAAATTCGGGCCTTTCGGGCAAACATGTTCAAATGTATTTTTAATATCACGCGCTTGTCTTTACAGAGAAAAAAGGTACATTCGAGTTTTATCAAATTCCAAAAGTCTTACTGTAGGTTCTTACTCTATTTAATCTTGGTTGAGGTAGGTATCATGCTATAACTATTGCGTAAGCTCATATTGTACCTACCTGTTTGTAAAAAAAAACTGATATTTCCTTTTTTCCTATAATTTATCCTAGGTACCTATTATAAATATTCAACTGACATTTGTGCGATTTTATGGCTCGTCAGGAATAAAAAATCTATCACTTATTTATACCTACTTATTTATTACTAACTTAATTCCCAGATTCCCACAATTTGTTTAGAAATCTTAAATATAGTCAAAAAAATGTGATGTTATTTTTAACTAGAATTCAACCATTCCAACCATGGTAAAACTTGCTATTCAATGTTATTACTCGTATACTTCAAAAAGCTTTAAGTTACCTGCTATGATCACGTGGTGTAGACGTACTGTCACCTAAAGGTGCATTTAGACCAAACGAGCATTCGCTCCATCTATCCCCTACTCTACGAAATTCGTTCGTTACACAAAACGTGATTCGTCGAAATTCATTGATTTCGTAGAGTGGGGGATAGAATGAGCGAATGCTAATGAGAATTTTGTCAGCCTCCGTAGCCTAGTTGGTAGTGACCCTGCCTACGAAAGCTGGAGGTTCCGGGTTAGAATCCCGGCGAGGGCATTCTTTGTGTATATTTATCACAAATGTTTGTTCCTTGGTCATGGCTGTCCTATATATTTTAAGTATCTACAGTGTGTGGCCTTTAACACGGGAGAAAAATGAAATGAGTGACTCCTTAGACTATCGGCAATAATCCTGTAAAGGTCCCGGTGTTTCAAAGTGGTTAAGTTCTGAGATATTGTCATTCAAAGCTATGGACCTTTAGTACTGGATCTTGGCAGTACGATGTCGTAGCTTGTCAGTCGCAAGACATCTTGATAGTATACCAGGTACGAAGTCATAACAATAATTTTGTTTTTATTTTTACACTAATTTGTTACGGTTTAAAAAAAAAACATTTACATTTTTCAATGATTCAAAAATGATAAGTTATTGATAACTTTTAATTCAAGTAAATGAACCCATAATAATGAAAAATACATGAACAAAAAATTACAAAAAAAAGTTTTTTTTTTTAAGTTACAATATGTGGAAATGATTGTCGATCAGCTTATTAATGTACCGTTTAAATTTTCACCCCGGTTGTAGGCCACACACTGTATATGTATCTATCAATTACATATATCGTCGCCTAGTACCCACATCACAAGCCTTAATTGAGCTTACCGTGGGACTAGGTCGATTTGTGTAAGATGTCCCAAGATATTTATTTATTTATTTGTTTATTTGTTATTTATTCATAGTTCGAACTATGTCAAAGACTTTAGAAATATGATTGTGAGAAATCTCTTGCTAGTCGTTATTTAGGTACACATCGTTCTGAGTGGCCTTGGATTCCATACATTATGGTCAATTTTATACATTAGGAGGGAAAGAATAATATTTTCCGAATCGAAAAAACAAAATAAATAAAAAATATGGGACTCAGGACTATAGTAGATGAATTTAGGAATCATTGGTTAAATTATTTGCTTTAGTTGTATTTGGCTATAGCCCAGCCCGTATATATATGCAGTCAGATCCAAACTTCATCCTTCTACGAAGGGTTGCTAAGAACAATATAATAAAATAAAATAAAAAAGCCGTTTATTTCTTAACATCATTGAGACACTTAATGCATGCATATTATTTGAATTCATTTAACATATATAATTTTATTTTATTTAATTCACTACGATACAATAAAATATAAAATAATAATAATAATAAAAATGTTTAAATGTCATAATGTTCGCCAAAAATTTAATTATTATTAATTATTTGAAATAATGAATTTTAAATTAATTGTCATGTATCAATAATGCATTTTGAGATATTAAGAACCTCTCCTCGAGTGTAGGCCTCCTCCATCTCCTTCCAGTTTTCTCTATTTTTGGCTATGTCTATCCAGTTTTTTCCTACTGTTTTTGAGATCTCATCTGACCATCGTTCCAATGGTTTCCCTTTCCTTCGTTTTCCATCTGGACCATGCCATAATGTCACTGTTTTTGTCCACTTTTCTTCATTCATCCTTGATACATGGCCAGCCCAGCGCCATTTCAGTATTTTGCAGTATGTCAAAGCATCAATTATTTTTGTTTTTTGCCTTATGTCTGTGCTTTTCTTTTTATCTATGCGTTTTATATTTAAAATGCTTCGTTCCATACTTCGTTGACAAGTAGTCAGTTTATTTTTTGTGTATGTGTTGAAAATCCACGTTTGGCAACCATAAGAAAGGCAGGGCAGTATACATGAATCTAAGATTTTCTTTTTCAATTTCAACGGTAGGTTTGACTTTAATGGTTCCTTGTAGCTCCAGTACTTGTTCCAGGATATCTTAACACGTCTATCTATTTCCTCTACATGTCTGGTTTTCTTGAAAGATATTTGCTTGCCCAGATATATGTAGCTTTCAACATAGTCAAGTGTTATATTATTTACTTTGATAGAGTCCTGAACGTAGTTTGTCATAACTTTAGTTTTTGAAGTGTTCAGTTCAAGACCTACACTTTGGCTACAGATGAAAATATCTTCGACCATTGACTGTAGTTGTTCAGGTGATTCCGAGAATAGTACAATGTCATCTGCAAATCGCAAATTGCTTAAAAGCTTTCCATTAATGTTTATTCCATTAGCAGACCAGTTTAGATTTTTCATTATATTTTGTAGAACGGTTATAAATATTCTTGGTGATAAGGGATCGCCTTGTCTTACTCCTCTGTAGATATTTATTTCTGTGCCCACTTTATCCAACTTTACTCTACTAACGCTTTTTGAGTAAATGTCCTTAATGAGCTCTATTGCTTCTAACGGTACATTGCATTCTGTTAGAGCTGTCCACATGCTAGCGTGAGAGATCGAGTCGAACGCTTTCGCGTAATCGATGAAAGCGAGGTATAGCGGGCGCCGCTGTTCTTGAAACTTCTCTATTATTTGATCTAACACATGTACATGATCCATGGTAGAGAAACCTTTCCTGAATCCCGCTTGCTCTACCGATTGGTATTTCTCTGTGTATTTTGAAATTCGTTGCTCTATCATAGAAGCGAATAATTTATATAAAGTTAGCTGTAAGCTGATGGGCCGATAGTTGCCAATATCTGCAGGATCTCCCTTTTTATATAATAGAATTATATCCGACTTTGCCCATTCGGTGGGGATTGTTCGTGAGTCTAAGATTTTGTTAAATAGAGCCGTCAAGTGTTTAGTTATCAGAAATCTACCGGCTTTAATCACTTCGTTAGTAATCTCGTCAGAACCACTGCTCTTGTCCGTTTTTAGTGACTCTATCTTTTTTAGTAGCTCATTTTCTGTAAATCGTTCTATTTTTGTGACATTTGATATTTGAGTTAATTTATTTCGATCTGTGGATTGTATCGATGTATTTGCGTCTCTATGGGAATAAAGATTTCTGTAAAACTCTGTTGCTGTGTTAATAATTTTGGTTCTTGAATGTAGCTTATTTCCTGAGTGTGATTCTGTTAGGTTGGCTATCCATTGTTTTGACTTGTTAATTTCTTTAAATCCCTTTTTTATACTTCCTGTTGTTTCTAAGTGTTTTTCTAATATATTGAGTCTATGTTTTTGATAGTCTTGTTTTATAAGCTTATGGACTATTTTGTAAAGATAACTTAGCTCTTGTTTTTCTTCTCTAGTCCGCGGCTTCTTGTGTTGCAACGCTTGTCTTCGCTGTAAAAGGGCTTGAGTATTTTCAGAAATAACCTTGGTTTTCTTTGATTCTTTATTAGTATTGATAGTGTAGTGTAAACTCTCTGTAATTGTTTTCTTAATTTTTGAGTAAAGAGACTCTACTGTTTCATTATTTCCCATTTTTAAAACTTCCATGTTCTTTTTAAGATTTTCTAAAAATAGGTTTTCAGCTCCAGTGTTATTTAGGGTAGGTTTTATATTTTTATATTTAACTCTACTTTTGTGTGTCCACAATATATTGTAAGTTCCTCTAATAAGTCGATGGTCACTAGAAAAATTAATTTTGTTCATAATTTCAATATTTGTAAATTTATTCCTGGTATTAGTTAGAATGTAATCTATTTGACTTTTCCTATTTGTTGGTGAAGTCCAGGTCCACATGCTAGAGGTTTTCTTTTTAAATACGCTGTTCATAATAACCAGATTGTTCTCTAGTGCATGTTGTACTAGTTTGTCACCTCTTAAATCTCTTCTTCCATAGCAGTATGGTCCTAATACGCGTGTCTCGCCAGCCTGGCGTTGTCCAACTCGAGCGTTAAAATCACCCATCAATATTACATTTTTGGCGCTTGATTTTTGAGCTTGATTTTTAGAACAATATACCTTGAACATATTTATTATTCGAATACGTAGTAATCCCGTCCGGCCACGCTCTAATGCGTGCCATAAATCGGCAGATACCGCGGAAGTGACAAAAGTTATGGGAGACCAATAAATTCTGTATTGTCGTCACTACTAGCCGTACCATGACTTTGCAAATATCGGTAACGTTAGGCGTTTCTCGATACGTAAAGTAGGGTATCGCGCTCACTCCAATATGTTAGTGCGAGCGGGATAGAATGTTTTAGGTATCGAGTAAAACCAAACGTTTCTTTTCAACTAATAGAACGGCTACTGAGTACCATGACATGAACTATGAACAAATAAAACATGGAAGCCGCACGCCATAATTGCCTTTCAAAAACGGCTCTGAATTTTAGTTGACAAGTATCACCCTCTCTTCAATGCATCACGGTAATGAATTTCAATATCAACCTATAAAAACTTAGACCGCCATTTAAAAATAGTTGTGATTGGTCCATCAAAGTTGTGAAGCTCTAAACATTTTATATTTTTTTGTTACCAAAAATAAACATTTGTCAAATTTATGCCGAAATATGCGCGGTGTTAAGAAAAGCGCTATGTCTGGCCCCATCTAGGTACAATTGAACAATTGTTTTTGGGGGGCATTTTTGAGCTGGCGTTAGATGTCCATGTTATATATGGTCGCAGACCATGAATAACGGTTGCGTTATCGTTTATTCGATACCTAAACTATTCCCTCACGCTCGTTCCAATATATCAGTGTGAGCGTGATAGACTGCCTCATGCCGCGGCCACGACATTGGTCTTAGGCGATTCGCTTAGCGGAAAACCATACGTGCGAGAGGGAGTACCCATATCGGCATCCCGCTCCAACTCATGGATTCGTTCGCCGCCGGTCGCCTTAGACCAATGTCGTGGCCGGGCCTTTACGTATCGAGTAAACGCTAACGGAACCGTTACTTGCCAACAATGCGAACTCATGGTACTTACGCTACAATAACGCAAATTGTTACTACGGTTATCGGCCGTTGCTGGCGAGGCCGAATGACTGCGAACGGGTTAGTAGGTCGATTAAGATTATTTATAGAATAACCCCCTTACTCATAAACATCTCTAGACTTAGCAAACCGATATTAAGGTAAGGATTTTTTTTATGGGGTAAGACAAAAAGCTACCAGCAGACGCTGTGCCAGAAAGATGACTTTTGTCTTACCCCGTTTCATCTTACCCCACCTTACCTTACCTAAGTATAATTTGTCCCATTCCGTCTTATTGACATAATGATAAGACTGAGACGTGATACATTAAAGGGGGGTTGACATTTGTCAACTAAAATTCAAGACCGTTTTTGAAAGGCAATTTAGTATGGCGTGCGGCTTCCATGTTTTATTTGTTCGTAGCTTTGTGGTAAACACACTAAGAGATATCCGAGGGCCTCGTCGAGATTCAAACCCGGAACCTCTAGCTTCTTAGGCTACCGTGGTCGCCCTAACCTTTACTATTTCAGAATCTAATAGTAAAGATAGGGTTTTAAGTTTTTGCTTGGAAGCTTAATTTAATTACTTACCTTCGGCAAAAGGCCACTTTTGAACTTTTGAAGGATTGATTGAATTTACGTTTTTAGAGTTACTTGATGAAAGAAAGGTGGCCCATTTTTTCAGGCTGTCATCTGACAGTCGCCAGAAAAAAGTTATCTTTGAGGAGCTGATATGAAATTAACAACACTTACGTAATGTTTCCATAATTCATTCTTTCTGTAAGTGTTCTTTACAACCAACTTTATTGTATTTTAAACTGATGAAAGTTACAGAATATTGATGAAAATGTTATTGTAAAGTACCATACCATCACCAAATAAAAAAAAAAATGAAAACCGACTTCAACCGTTTTCTCCAAGATCATATATATCATCATACCCCGATTTGGTGCCAACGGGGTCATCTCGGGGTTTGCTGGTGGTAGGACCTCGTCCAGGGTCCGCCCGGATAGCTACCACCATCTTACCCGTTAACCTGCCGCTCAATAGCACTGTTGCAACTGCTGTGTTTCGCTTTAGGGGTAAGATAGCCGGTGTAATTACTGGCATAGATACAGGCAATCCATCTAAGTCCCCAGGGTAGGTAGCGCATAGGCGATTTTTTGGTCACTATGACCATGGGCCTCAGTTCCTGCTTTCCATTAGGTAGGCTGAGAGCTCAGTAGTCTACTATCGTCACATAAAAAAACCTATTGGTCTTAAATCGGTTGAATTAAGAACTTTTTCGTTTCTAAAGTCGGTTAACAAATGGTATTTAAATGTAATCCACGGAGCAATACAGCGATAAGGAAAGGCTCGCCCCCTCGTTATGACTATAAATAATACAAAATATACTCTCTGGATGGGTTTGGATGAACATTCGATTTTCTCGGGAGTGATGAGATAGGAATACACGACGCCTACGACATTTATATTTCCCCTAGCAACTCGCAATTTTATTTACACGCAATTTATCTTAAAAGCCTACTTTATTCCGGAATCTGACGCCTCCATTGACAGCGTGAATGGTCAATCAAATTCCTTTCACTGTAGAAATTTTGTCACCCTTTTTGTAAACATTGAGAAAAATCTATGTCATGGAATATTAGCTGTAATTCCGTTGCAAATATTCCTACTTTATTTAGGTACCTTCGATATAACGTAATTCATAAAATAAGGCATTTTAGTACGCGTTTCTAGAAACCATATGCTGTCTTTTTTATCCCAGATCTATGATAATATGCTTAAAATAAATGACTGGGACGTTGCGAAGGTATCCTAAAGTCAGAATAATTTATTCTTTGGAAAACATGGTGATGTCTACATAATAGAGGCTAGTAGGTACTTTAATGGAACCCAAGACCTAAAAGGAAAGATGATGTTCAGTTTTTGTACCTTCAAATCTGAAGGCTATACATAGGTATAGGAAACAAGGTCAGACATTTTACGAATATGGAAGAAAATGTCTCGGCTGAAATATTCCGGTTATTCAACTGTTTCATGAGTTTCAGCAGTTTATGGCAAGCCGATATAACTTATAACTTTATCAACGGAGAATTTGGACAAGATATGAGAATAATTCGGCTTGGATTATTCTTAAAGCGTGTTGTGAATGCGGCTTTATTTATGAAAACATAGCCGGGGTAGGGTGAAAAGGTCGGATTTCCGCCCAGGACTATTATAGTGATTCAATCGAATTAATCCTACCCTCGAATTTGTGAGTATTTAAATTTCTTACACTGAATGGGTTTGTGCGTAATTTTGGTGAGGATTGATAGTGTTTTGAAGGTGATGAAAACTTTGGAAAATGAATATTGAGAACTCCAGAATGGTAATTTTGCATGATAAATAACCATGCTATTTGTTTTTCCACTTTGTCCCCCCCTAGCTGGGAAGAAAAGACCGGTATTCGAATAGATGGTGTGAATAAATATCCGATTAGATTATAGATAAATAAGTCCTACACATAGTTCCCATAATAAATATCTGTAGAACTCTATATACCAAACCATTTCAGTTAGAAAAGGTACATCAGCTTTTTGAACAATGAGTTCATTACGAAATAAAATGATATTGGGGCTACATTGAGTGTTAACCTTTTTTTCTAAATCATAATAAATGGTGTAATCAAAATAATAATATACAAGCGAGCGTAAACTAGTGCTCAGTAGTATGAAAAAAACCATTCATATCTGACAGTGCAGTTCAACTTCATACAATTATTCGCTAGGTACTTTCTTCTATGGTTTTAGACAAGAAGATTGAATCTAACCTAGAACAATGAGTTTTACAACACATATTAATATCATTATTATCGCTCTAGGCTTAAAACGATACCAATAAACACAAAATACAAAAAGAAAGGGGGAAAGGTGGGGGTGAAAGATAGTGGCAATGTTTTTAGTGTTGCTAGTATAAAAAAAAAAAACCTTTAAACACCGTGCAAGGCTGATGCGTGGGGAGCTTCTACAATATGTAAACCTTAAATCGCAATGAATGAAGTTGTGAAATATAATTGCTAGCAGCAGTAGCAGGCCTTATCATCTATTACAGATGTTTTAAGCAGCATCCTGGAAGCGACACCTACGTTCGTGGCTATATTATACGTGAGAGGATCTCTCGTCCACATACCAGACAGATGTATGCCCCCCCAGATGGACGGGGGTTGGAAGCCTGCTCGTGGCGCCTCGCACGTTTTTCCTTTAAATAGGCAAACCAGGATGCTTAGCCAAGTTGCCAATCGCTAGCGCTTAGTAGCGTATCGTAGTTTTCCCTCTCTGTCACTCTTGCATATTAGTGCGACAAAAGACAGTTAGCTGCCTTTCGCTTACGATTGACGATTAAGCGCTAGCGATTGGCAACTTGGCTAAGCACTCAGACATCGTCATGCTTAGATTGACCATCATTAATAGCACGACTCCACCAGGGTCGGTCTTCAGCCAGATGCTGCCATTCGTTGCAAGGGACTTTAAACGCAGCCATATCCCGCTTGACACAATCTTTAAAGCGTAGCTTTGGTCGCCCTACCGGTGTCCTGGCGCCTGCAACCTCTCCTAGCAGAATTTGGCGTGGCAAACGAGACCGCTCCATTCGACCATTGGGTATCACATGGAAGGATCGCGTGACAAATGAGTCTGTTCTAGGCGTCGCACAGCTCCCTAGTATCACAGCCATGCTAAAAAAGAGACGATTGAGATGGCTTGGGCATGTGTATATATTGCTATAGGTACATTATATTGGTATTTTGTAAGAATGCTACTCAAATTATCTAATAAATTAATTTGATTTGTTCCACAAAAAACGTAAGTAATAATAGTACCAATATTAGATTACGGTGACCCGAATATGGTCTTCAATCTTGAGTAGGAATAATGTGATGGCATCAACAGTGGAACGCGACCAGTAGCCGTACCACGAGTTGGTAAATATCGGCTCCGTTAGATTTCTCTCGATACGTAAAGTAGGCCATCGCACTCGCGCTTATTTTTCACTAAAAAGTGCGAACACGATAGAATGTAAGGGACTTGTATTGTAAGGGACATAGCGACCACATTTTAACTTTTAAATGGGTAGTTTTTTGATAAAACTCTAGTGCATTTATTCAATTATGTTAATAAATGGCATAAATAGCTTTAACTCCATAAATATTGACATGGTATGCTTTTTTTTAAAACGGAAACCGATCCACTATAACCCATGTATTACAATGGATTAGTGTGTTGGGGTACTATGAATCGCATGGGGCTCATTGAATCATGGGTAGGTATATATAAAAAAGATTAAAACAAGATATAAACAATCGAGTAAAACCTAACGTAATTTACAGGGTGGAAAGGGACGACGTTCCTTCCCGCTACCGATCGAATCTACCAACCATTACGATGAACTTTCAGTATGGGACCAACATCGAAAGCGCACATGGAAAATTGACTTTTCCATACTATTGAACTCTAACTTATTACCCACTTTCTACGAGGGGTTAATTTTTTTTAAATATTTCGATGTTGGTCCCATACTGAAAGTTCATCGTAATGGTTGGTAGACTCGGTCGGTAGCGGGAAAGATCGTCGTTCCGTTCCACCCTGTATACTTTAAAACTCGTGGTACGGCTACAGTCTGTCACACATGGCTAAGCTACTGAAACTAATTAGCCAATTCCTCAGAGACAGTCGATCCTGAAACAACGCTTTATATCGCACTGCTCAGTATTTTGCTGCATCGTCTAATAGCAGCTGCATTACTAAGTTCATTTATTTTGTTATCATATATTTTACGTAGTAAAATGCGAAACATAGTAGATTTAGGATGAAGGTTGGTATGAATCTTGATGTCGTTTGAGCCCTCGTAGATTCACATTGCGTCTGTAACAAGCCAGTTCGTTTGCGGCTCAATTTATTATTGACTAGCGACCCGCTTCGGCTACGCACGACAATATCAAGACTTAAGACATGTAGTAATCGTTTTCAAGTATTAACCATTCGACAAATATTTAAATTGACCGTATAATTAACTTTTGTCCTCAGAACGATCAATGTTACGCGTGTACTGCTTACTTGTCAAACGTTGTAAGTGGCTGCGGTATGTCATTGTCAAGTGCATGCGATTCATTTTGAAGTACATTAATTTACTTCTCAATATATTTTTTTTAGTAAATTAATTACTTTTATAATTAGAATTTTAAATAAAATAATGCTCACGCTTTGGCTAAAAATCTGCATTGCATTCCTCGGTTTAAATAAAAGCCTGTATCATGGTAACACATTGTACCAGATATTATAGTTGAGGGATAGCTTATATCAACAATGTATGAATGATGTAATGAACGAATATAATAAAATAATAATAATTACTATAATTGAATCGTATTACCAATTGTACATCCAAAATTAGTACGCAGAGTTGTTTGTCTTGTTTAAAATCTGAACTCGTGACACTACAACATAATGTATCTACATGTTACAAAAATGTAATCGACTGTAACATATAGGCCGCGACCTACCTCCAAGAAACGTCTAAAAAAATACGACATGAGAAAAATACAGTTCAGAGCTTACATTAAAACAACGACAAAATCAAAAGTAAATGTCTTGTGATGTGCGTGAGAGTGGAAAAAAGCGGAGCAAGTAAACACATCTACTGATTCCCTTGATAAAATTTGCTTAAACAAATACTTTTAGGTACTCATTGCCCGTAAAATAACACGTCTCGTCTGGATTGAAAGATATTGAAGGAAAGCATTCTAATAACAATTTTTGAAATAAAGTGAATTATAGAAAAAATAGCTTCGCTTGGTTCCGTCCCGTGGCTCAAATTCATCACTTCTGGTTGTAAATTCAACTCTGTGTTTCTATGCGATTTTGTTACGCGTTTTTTTGTTCATTACCATCACCACTTTATTTACCGTTTTATAAAAGCAAACGAGACTATTATGCCAGAATAGCAGACAAACATGCGTCTGCTACAAGATAATCGAAAATGACTCCACTATTTATACGCAGTTCGTCAATAATTTGGGAATGGTAATGACTTGATTGTTGCGACTGAATAATCGCATAGAACTACCCAACTAGGGTCTTACACCATTAGCCAATGAAGCGAAAAAATGCTAATGAACAATATATCCGTCAAATAAAATCACCACTATCCTTTTCCTCAGGCAAACAATAAAAGGAACAATTATTATCAAACCGGAATCAGAAGGGGATTCGAATGTACTGTTGACACAACAAACATGTACTTTCAAATCCCTTTTTCATTGCGGTTTTATAATAACATTTATCTGACAAGTAAATTAAATTCGGTGATGGTGAAACCAGTCCTAAATGTATAAAAACTACTGCGGTCAAGTATAATTGACTGGCTGAAATAAATTAGCTTCTTTTTCTTTAGAACAGTTAGTAAAACGAATACAACTATCTTAATCAAAGGCAACTCGATGACATTCAAGCTCAATAGACCTTCGCTGCTATACACGGACTGGGGCGATATAAAGCGAGCCATTTTTCAAACGTCCACAAAAACGTGTCAAGCGACCACATGAGATATTTCATTTTATACAATCGTAACAAAAAACATCGTTAGGCCGGACGCCGTTGATCAATAAAATGGCTTAGATTTTCGTCGTGTTTTTTGCCCCATTGGTTTTTCCAGTCAGTGCGTTTAGTGCGTCCAATCTGAATTACTCCTAACGTATCGGCCAAATAGTTTATGGCCATGGCTCCTCTATTTACCAGGCTATCATAATCTTATACAATATATGTATAGACACTGATATTTTGCAAATTATGTTTTATACTTTTATATCATCGTTTTTCGGCAAAAAAACAGCGTGAAGTAACCGGACCATATTCCAAAGATGTCATTCAATTACTTTTAAGTTCAAATATCAGATAACAATAATATTCATACAAACCTAGTCCATTCTGAGATTAGATTGCAGAGCGGACTCTAAGCGCCTGACGTACGGTAAAAAGCTGGCAAAACGGATAAATTGGATATGTAATCTTTCATATTTCATAGGCTGACGTAATTAAAACCCGCTCGTGAAATTAATTTACAGCTTAATTAATTAAACTTATGCAGCATAATGGAATTACACGCAATTATACTAATGGGTTTTAAGCTCTAGTTGAATCTGAATTCGTATATTAGGATTATGATTATTGTAATCATATTTTTTATCGTTATTGCCCAAGTAACATGGACCTGAAGGCTTAAAACGAATTTATCTATTGATAGTCTATTCGCAGTTTATTTTTAGATAAGGGCTTTCTATAAATGGTTTCTATGAAGAAAAAGTATCCTTATAGTGTATCTTTTCTCATATTTGATTTTTTTTAGATGATTTGATCTATAGAACACGTATTTTAAGTACATTTCTAGGTATGACGATTATCTTAGGACATATTGTTCTATAAACAGTTAATAAAACCTAAAGGTACCTATCTTCCAGTATTTTATTAGATAAGATGGTAAATGTTAAGATTTAACTTTCTACAGATATTCCGTATTAGCTAGTGGTACTCTTATGTTTGTTTATAAAAAGACTAAAGTCTACATAAACTACTTTTGTAGATATCTTTCAGTAAGTCTAATAATGTGTTAGTGAAATAGTGGTTCCAGGGTTTATTTGCTTGAAGATAATGTAAATAAGTGCAATTTTACTAGATCAGCTGGCTTTATGCAATGGAGACAGTAAAACAAATTAAAAGATCTGGTGGCTTTCGTCGGAGAGTAAGCAAATATTTAAAAATAGAAGAAAATACAGAGAAGGAGCAAAAGGAGTTCCGATTCTGATTTGCGACTCATAAATTAAGCGGGTAAGGTTTTTAAAATAATAAATAAAGATTAGACAATAATTTTAATTACGAAATAGTTCCATCTACCTATAAATAAATAAACAATGCGTGTCAAATGTTCATTCTTAGAAATCGGGGAAACTTTATACAGAAAAGTACGAATATGATAATTTAGATATATCTACCTAATTTAATACGATCCACAAAAAAATAACTTTCCGCCCTCTTCAAATACACTGATAAAACTAAACATAACACGTTAAAACTGCTACAAATCGGCCGCGTGAACCGTGGATATACACCAAACAATTCAACATATCAAGACGTGCGTCTCGCGACTAGTCCGCATGCGCGCAAGCCGGCGGCGCGAAGTTGCGATTATACCATTACATTATTTCATATTGTCAACAAATAAAAAACAAATTTCTTTAAAAAGGTAACTTCTTGAATTCGTTCTGCATTAATCCATCCAAAATGATACACAACGCACTCAAAATGCCAGTTCTCTGATTGATGTCTAGAAATACTGTGAGAAGTTAAAACAGTATACAAAAATGGCAGTTTATAGGTAATCTTAAACCACTCATAAACCAGTTTATTCCTCGACTAGGAAGTTTGGTTTGCAACAAGTAAAAATTGTCTTGTCATTTACTAGAGCTATACTACATATTATTCTTTAGAAAGTTTGTTTTAAAGAAATCATTTTTCTAGACAAGTTTAACTAGACGCCATTTTTACTGCCTAATATTTTGTGAAATTATTGTAGCGAACTATTTTTTGGCTTGTTTTTGTACTTTTATGAATATATTCTCTGTAACAAATTGTCCTATACTTTTTAATATACTATATTATGAATGAAACAAATGGCTTAAACATATAAACACAATATATATTTTTTTAATATTTTTATATTTGGTTAATATTTTATTAAATATTGCATTTCAAGCGGGCGCTCTTATTTAAAGAGAGTTTTACACAAATTCAGCGAGAGACTTTCATCCGCACCAAGTTTTGCAAGTTTAAGTATCAGTATTAGCCGATGAAAACTAGGCGCATGAAATAAGAAGTTAGAAATTTGTCACGCCATTTTGTAATATTACCTTAACATTATTCTTTTGAGATATGCGCCATTATACGTATCGTTGTCTATTTCTATTAAAATCTTTCTTAAGGTTGGCAGGGTTGAGTTAATTTGGTTTTAAAACTTCTCAGGTAAATACTTCTGTTTAGCTCTCAAGCTTATCTATTAACCATCTACTAGTGCATATCGTGGTCTAAAAATAGTATAGAAAGACTCTAGAAGAATGCTTTAAGACTATTTGAAAATGTTTAATTCTTAACTCTGTCTATTCGTGGTTTCTAGAGGGAGACTTATGAATAGTTACAAGATTGTGCCCACTTTACTATAGACTATCTATAAGCGTTATTGAAGATAGCTTGGGGGCAATGTTACTCTTATGGTAGACAATCAAATCGAAGTCTATTAGATATCTAATATCCCCCTTTTAGATTCGCTTTTGTTACTTGGGTGTAATATGACTGAAATGTATAATTATTTTTTAACACAAAATAAACATTGATGCCCGCCTGTTTATCTTCAGTAGGTACTAAAAATACCAAATGTTTTGTAACCCGGATTTTCCAATTTTTTCTTGCTGCTACGAGCGGTAACACACATTCGTCAAAATTATATGTGACTTATGATATAAGTTATGAGAGGATCCACACTATTCTACGCTACGCCGTACCGAGCTTTAGCTTCTAGTCTGAAGTCAAACTTTTTACTGAAAACGACGTTTCGGTAAGCCTGGGCCGCGCCCGGTACGAATTATTCCTTTGTCAGCGTCGGGTGATGTTTAAATACACTGTAATACAGCCACAACACACAATTCATTATAATTTGGACTTACTTATAAATATTTGAGGAACACCGCTCACCGTTCGCCAACATTGAAACAATCCTGAACACAAAGCTAATGACAACATACATCCACGGAATGAGCAACGAATCCTCTGTCATTATTATTTCACGCTCCCTACAAATCCGCGAGCTACGGCCCTCCCGAGATCTCATCTACTCTCAAATTTATCTATTATTTAATCTTTCCTCAGGTATGAATGTTCGTTAGTCCGAAAATAAGCGCTTTTATGTTCAGCGACCTTTAGAAAAAGCGCTTATAGGTATAATATTATACGGAAAATACGAGTATCTAGCGGACCGGACAAATTAAATAGGCTGCGTCGTTTTCTTACTTTTTGAAAATAAAAGTGGAATGAGAGAAGAATTTCGTTCAATTCAGAAAGCTTATTTATTACGGATACAGTATATCTTTCTTTTCCGTCGTGTTTAGGCAGTAAAAATGTAATGTAAAAAATATTGCAGGAGTTTCGCAACACTTATCTTTGTTATACTTTTTATGATAAATTCTTGGGAATGTTGTTGAATTTTAAAATATGTAAAAGAGCTTCTAAAAAGCCTATAAAATATGTTTTCACCACACTGCTCGTAAACACGCTGTTTGTTCTTCAATTTCAGAGCGCAAAACTGTGTTTTAATCTCTAGAGGTTAAAGTAATTTTTTTTAATCTTCTGGATAGACTAACGCTGATTTGTTTATTTTTTGAAAGTTGAGGACTTGCAAATAAATACCTTCTAATTTGTTATGTTTGAGTTCTATTTCGCATGTTTCCTCGCTTTAGTGTGGTGAAAAATGTTGTGTTTCACTCGGCAGCAAAGCTTGTCCAACTCTCGTGCCTTAAAACCCTCGCATCGCTCAAGATTCCATTTTATGAACCACTCGCTGCGCTTGATGTTTAAATTCTGGAATCTTTCGATTGCTCGGGTTTCACGAACGAAAACAATCACTTTGCTCCCTAGTAAAACAAATAACTATTATTGCCCCAGTGTGGTATTGATATAGTTCCTTGTTAACATGTTCCAAGTAAAATTATTCATTCCTTTAATTTTATTTTATGTGAGATAAAGTTAACTAAGTAGTTCATATTGCTTGCCGAGGCCTAAAAATGCGACCTTCCCTCTTTTAATTTATGTTATTGCTATAAAAGTGCCAGAAAACTGCTCAGTAGTACAATGTTTCGAGCATTTATCTTATTATCATTCAAAATCAATCGGTATTCTTCTTCTTCAAAGCTGATCACAACGAGTACTTTACTATTCTTCTCCAAACTACTCTTTTCTGGGCCAGGTGGTATGACGGCGGCACTGGACAGATCAAAATGGAGGAAAATTTGCGAGGCCCTATTGGACCCCCCGGGTACCTTAAGTAGGACCTAAGCAATAATATTATCAAACTGCGATTAGAATGAGATTGATAGATGAAAGTACTGTTGACACAACAGCGTAAGTAAATCTGGGATATACTCATAGTTCTTTTATATTCATAGTTTAAGTGGAGAGACTTGAAAACAATAGATTAATTAATCACTTACATTTGGACGTAATTATGCAAAAGGGAACCAATCCACATTTTAAAGATTTACTTTGTTTCTTGTGATTTAAAGTGTTAATTAGAATGAAAAAATCATGTGGGTTGGTTCCCTTTTGCATAATTACGTCCATTATGAACTACTCTTTTCTTGGTAAATGTCGTGTCATTTGTCGTGTCCACAGTACTTTCGAATCCCTTTCTGATTCCGTTTGATAATAGTAGTAGGATAGTTTTAGTAAAAGTATAGTTAAAAGTTAAAAATAAAGCGCAATTCATACACCTTAATCTATTATTTGTTCAAATTATTAGCTCCGATCCAGTTCACCTCTATATTGTCTTTTAGCTGCGCGAATCATTCTCAGATGAAATAACACAGCGCTCTATTTTTGTTGAAACCCGTTCTATATTGTTTTAGGGTATGTTTTGTTTTTGTACGGTAGGTGGATTTTGCTCACGGCGATTCTCGATTGTAAATAAAATGAAATTATTACATGGCTGCTGGCCGACCGAGTACAGAATATAGTTTCACTTGTAGTAACTAATATAAGCTTACTGGTGTATGTTTAGAGTTTATATACACGAGTTTTCAAAATATCATAAATACTAACCCCTTTATAAACGTTTGTTAAGTTAACAAGCCGCTAATAATTGTTTGTTCTTTTTGCTCTTATGGACACATTATTAAGACCGAAAGGGACAAATCATTATTAGCGGCTTGTTAAGTTAACAAACGTTTATGAATAAGGGGGTAAAATGGGCTGTAAAATGGTTCTGATCAGAAATTCTTAGAAATATAGAAAATTTTATATAAATTGTGGACATATATGTCCATACATTTTCTGTATTCATAATGTGTAAGTATCTATTTCTTATTAAATTGCTAATTTAAGGCATACAATTTATATTAGCCTCTTCAGGTAATATTGTGTTTGAAAAGCCGTGACACCTTAAACATTGAAATGTTACACTATAAAAAGGCGCGAAGGCTAAGTGGGTAGTATACTGAAATACTTACCTAAGTTATAAAATAAAAACATTGTCATTACTCCTGGCGCTGCTATTATGGCCCTGAGTTGATCGAAAACCAGATATCGATACCTTTGGGTTCAATTGTCGTAAAGGACATTTTGGCGAAAATGAGTTATATATACAGTTTTGTTCAGAATTTCAAGCGCTATCGATCTGTATAGTTAAAGTTTCGATATCTCTTAAAAAGTTGCCTTTACGACCAAGATTTTCTACTATGGACTTGCAAAAATGGCTTAGCGAACGGGGCGTAAATATCAAGCCATTTATTATAAATAATTTTCTGTGTCGTAAAGGAAATGTACAAATAAAAATAGTGTCGTAAGTGACCTAATACGTTATGTGTTGTCCTTTACGCCCTTACTTTTTACGATTATTTTCTGTAGTTCTATGGCCATCTTGGGCTTAAAGAACAAGTTTTTTCTTCGTCGTCCTTTACGACCGGCACGAAAAATTAATTCTTATATTTCTTATACAATTACTATTGATTAATCCGGGTGGTAAAGGACCGAAGTCATTTTTGTTGTTGTTTATTACCATAAATTTGTTTGTACACATACAAACAATGTATGGGAAATATATTAATAGTCATTCATGTCAAATCAACATAATTCACATCCACACAACTTTTTAATCTAAGAGGGGACCGCTTTCGTAGTATTTATGTAAATAAAATACACTAAAGGTAATCAGTAAACTGTAATCAGCCACTATCCAAGTACCTAGTTTATACATATAATATATATGTGACGGTAATTCTGAATCTTCAGTAGAGATAAGTTGGAATAAAATAATATTTGAAGACATTATAGTCGTATCTGGGAGTTAAATTCTAGAAATTGGTACAATCTGTGCCTTCAGTACCGGGGAACTTAACCCGTAGTTATTCCTAGTTCTTCATTATTGTAAAGTCTTACCAGTACTACCTGTGTCACATCACATAAGCATGAACTACTTGGACAATTGCTTGTTAAACTTTACTATTACCATTACCTAGTGTTTGTTGTTTACATATACTACGAAACCGTGCCACGTTACCGTGTGATGACGGTAGTAAGAATACATTTGTCACCACCCCAACTATTCCGTGGGAAGTGTCGGCTAAGGGTTTTAAGTGTCACTGACCATTTATTTATCGAAGATTGATGATGGGCAGAAGCATCATGATAGTGGACACAGTACTGCGATCGCCAACCCATTTGCCCAGCGTGGCGATTATGGGCATTTGCCTCCTAATGCGTTCATACGCATAGGTCAAGGAAAGGCCGTTGTTCAGCAACGGAATGATATAGGCTGATGATGAAACTTAACTGCGAAAGTGTTCCCCTGCTAGAAGTAATAGCTTATACGTTTAAATTACTATTGAGATAGCGCAGCACTGAAAAAATAAGTTTAAAATTGTTGCAATCATGTTTTATAGTTTTGAAGCAAACAGTGTTTCCATACTTATAAGTTGTCTAGTTCTTTGTTATGACTAAATATTTAGAGAAAATATACTACAACTCTAATCCGGCTTTCATTCGCCATATTTCCTACGTTTTAATAAATGTTTTAAATGCGTTTTGAGCAAAATAAGCAGAAAACAGTCGCTATTTGTACCATTTTGCCTACATTTACGCCCCAAATTTGTAAGAAAATTATCTAAGACCGTCATTTACGACCCTATCAACTCTAATTGCTCAAAAAAATCGTGGGCGTAAAGGACATACATAGCATTTTGACGTGTCCTTTACAACGTCTAACTTCTAAGCCGTTTAGCTTATCACTACGATTGCTACACCAGGTCAAAGATACCAACAATCTACATTGTTTTCATATACACGTCACAAATATAGGTCAAATAACAAAAAAGTTATTGACAGTTTTCTAAAAAAAAATTACTTTTTTGCTTCTCCTGAAAACCTGCATTTTGTCCTTTACGACAATTGAACCCAAAGGTATCGATATGATAAATCATTTCTAATACGAATACTGATTGAAAATAAAACTGAAAATAAACTGATATCTTCATGTGCAATGAAAATTTAGTATAAATTGAAAGATACCCGTCACGGCAAATAATAATTAAACCGTAACCTCAGAACAAACCTTCATTAGCAGTACGATATAGCAGTTGAATGCACTTGCTTCAAAAGTGCAGGGGTTCAGCGGCTGCCCCGCGATGCACCGGAGTCGTTAACCCTGAACTTGCGTCACAGCCCTTGAGGTATTCTATTTACTTTGCAGAATCACGTAATGCTCGTGTAAAGTTTATAAAAAGATGTTAGGGTTGGCGCTTAGGTAAAATTTGCGGTTATTTTTAGGTAAGCACAGCTGTGTATAGATTACTTAGTCATAATGATCTTTAAATATTTTTAATAAGTAACACAGTGTTATCAATTTAACTTGAGTAGTAGTACTCCAAATGAGGGAGATATTTTACAGATAGTTATAATAACAATGGCAATGTATCTACCTACGTAGATATTTACCTCCATATTCATAAACATCTAGTATATAGCCGCTAAGTATTGTTCGTCCCTTTCGGTCTTATCGACATATTGATAAGAATGAAAGAGACAAACAATACTTAGCGGCTTACTAAGTGAGGAGCCGTTTATGAATGAGGGGGT
>JALPQI010014623.1:0-20862 GCA_025490895.1 Thaumatotibia leucotreta
AATTTTAGTAATTGATAAAATACCCGTGTATTTTATTTTTCTGTCAACCATACTTTGCCACCACAGGTTGATAACGATCACTAGTATCAGTTCTGCGTGAAATGCACCCCTTCCACTGCCACTTCGGTCTACGAGTATATCGACAACTTTGGTTCTCCTGATTATATCACGCAGGAAAAGTATATAAATTGTGATCAGCAAAAAGACCCGCTTTTGGTGCAGTTTTTAGATTTCTAAGAATAATCGTCTAGTCACTTGAATTAATATGTAAGGAGTGGTTCTATTTTATAGACGTGTTACAAGACATGAGCGTTAGCGATTCATGGACACAATCATTTTTGAAATACTCAATCGTGCACTATTTGAGGGTACCTCAATCACTTTAAAGTTAAGGAATAAGGAATAAAGAGTACCTGATTATTTAAAATGTACGGACCAAAACATAACACTGAAAATTTAATCAAAAAGACTAAAAGTAACTTAAGTTAGATGAGACGGGAATTATTTTTCCGACACACAAATTTTATTAAAAAAATATTGTAAATTTAAATCAGCCATAACAAATTGTAACAATTTAAATCAGCCAAAACATGTTTCTGAGTTGGACACAAGTTCAAATGTGAAAGGAATTGACACAAGAGCGTAAACTGTATTAAGTGTAGCCTAAAAATGGTAACATTCTCTAACTTAACCCATAATGAATGTGGGCAGTATTAATACGGAGTACTAATGGAGGAGGACTCCTCCAACCGCAGACTTTATGTCCTCCGAGCGGTCTAGAATTATTAATCGACCCGATGCTGATTGCATTCTTGCTTGCGGTTGGGGTATTCGGCAATGCAGATATGCCATTGCTATTCCAGTGCTGTGTTGGCAACCACGAGAATCGAATGAGAACTGGAGACTGGATCTTCGTTTAAACTACGTAAGGGCAGCACGTCTTCTTATAATTTGATAACATAATATATGATTATTGAAAACGTCTAGGTATGTTTCTTTTCATGAGATTCTGTTGAACGAAAATTTGTATCAAAATCCTACGATATACTCATCAACAGTATTCTAAAAATACAGTTACATACAAATTCCCTGTTATAAGTTTTTAATGCTTAACACTTTCAGCACGGGGAACTCCCGAGGGGAGTTCTCTGTGGGAGGTCCATTTTCGCTACAAAGCGGAAAAAATACGGAATCGGCTACGAGCGTAGCGCGTAGCACTCGTCCGCAATGAAAGTGTTAAGAGGCGCCGAGGCATTAAAGGTAAGTTTCCAATATTTTAAACTAGCTGTTGACTATTATATTATAAGAATTGTCAATATTGTCATAGTGGTGACATAGTATTAAAAACAGTAATTTTCGAAAGAGCATGTAAAATAATAAACATGTCCATTAAATGGTAGGTAAAGCCCCCAGCAAAGGACAATCCTGCCCCGGAGAAGCCGGTACATACCGGGAGGACGGCTAAACGGGTAATAAGGTTCGGTTCAAGAGGATAATTTATTTGAAATAAAATTCCGCAACATTTCATTATAACTCAAACTAATTCAAATTGTGTCATATTTTGTAGTACCTATAATTAAATACATTTGTAAATTATTTGACACAAAGCAGATAAATTGAAAATCTTAATTGGTTTAAATTGAAAGTTATTGGTAAATCGTTTTACCTAGGTAAAACATGTAGTATGCAAAACAACATTTGAATAGTCGATGAATGCTGGCATTAGAGTACAAACGTAGCTTGTATTATATCACATGTTAATCACAGAAACATAAGCAAAATAAACACCCTAGACAAAATCAAACAAAGAAACTTGATTCTTAATTTACATTAATATGAGATTTTCTGGTGTATTATATGTAATGTTGTTCATTCAAAATCGCGTTAAACACAATGAAGATTTGTTTCCGAGCCGTCGAACAATTTATCTCAATGACGACTTGGCTTAAGTTATGCCGCGTGTCTTGTTAAAATTAAGGATTTAAATATAAAGTTGAATCCCGCAGCGAATAGGTGAAACGAAATAAATATGAATATGAATGGGAAATCTGACAAGAGCGCTGGGAACGGGTTGGAATTATTAACTTTTCGAGTGCATTCGCGTACCGTCGGGAGTGGCAGCCGAACGCGTCAAGTGCGTCTAACGAGCTTGTCACTTTGTTAACTTACAATTTCTTTGAATTTTATTTGGTGCAATGACATTATAAAGTTCTGAAAGTAACTTTAACTAATTGTCATTCGATTTAGTCATTCTCATATTAAAATGTACCTGCTAGTGAAAAGTTATGATTAGATTCTTGTTATAATTTTTTTAATTCATAGTTTCAAGTTACGCGTTTTTAATTATTATAGGCATTAGCCAATTTTAACTTGCTTTCAGGAGGTAAATTTGTAATAGTTAATTAACGTTTTTTTTTCTGGATGTGGTTCAACTTTTTGATACAAGATTGCAGTTAAATTAAACGAGCTATCATATTGGTTTTTCTACATACTATTGAAGATACATAGTTCAACTGCAGTAAATATGTTGTTACTTGGTAATGTTTTGTTTTAATGTTTAATGTTTGTAACTCTTTGTGTTATCTGTCGTGGCATCACTGAATGGGCCCTACGGAAGACCAGCGCCGATTTCTTAGTCGGCAATATGCTGAGTTGGGTCCATCTTGTGATGCACACAACTTACTTTTTTATTTTATTTCCTATGTTGTCTTGTTTATGTTTGTACTGTAAGCGTTACAAATAAATGTTTTTCTTTCTTTCTTTCTTTTCTAAATAGTTATATAATATACGTCTCATTGTCTATATTTATATATATATACCTATATATATTAAATATATTTGGATGTAATGTTATTAGTTACGAAAATAATATTCGAAGATGGGTACCACTTGCACTAACAATAATTAATAGTATATTTGTTGGCATTACTGAAGGTACAAAACATGCTTTACGGGAATTATATTTATATTAATAATCAAACTCATAAAATTTGACGTTTACGTGAATCAGTAGATACTTAAATAAAAAAAAACTTATGCGCAATCAAATATACTCGTACCTACAGACATGAATAATTTAAAGCTAACGCTAGATTTTTCCTAATTTCGCTAATAAACACATACGCTTTCAGCCCTGCTTTACCGCTACCCTCAAGTAAAGTTGAAACAAAATTTCTATTGTTCCTGTTTCTGCTGACAGTCCTGCAGCCAGACATCTCGAAACCGCGCAGATAGGCCGCGCTCGCAGACGATTTAGTCGCCGAGGATAATTTGGGCGGGCGGCGGGCGGCGCTGACCGGGCACGCCGCATCTCAAGTGGTACTGCACTACTGAAGAGGCCCTTTGGATTTTTTACTCCATTATATTGAACAAAGTTCGATTGTGCACGAAGTCGTATTTGCTTTATCTATTGTGGATAAACTTAGATCTTGGGACATCTTAATACAAATCGGCCTAGTCCCACGGTAAGCTCAATTAACGCTTATGATATGGGTATATAATAGATAGATTACTTAGATACATAGAAAGCCATGACTAGACATCGTTATCAACGTGCACTTTCCGTGGCATATATGTCATTAATTTATGACACAAAATAGTACCTTAAATGACATTTTGCAAAGTCTTTATTTTAAGTAAAATGAATATTCAAGTGGATTGAGATCAATGTTATATAATGGATTTTTCACCACACTGCTCGTAAACACGCTGTTTGTCCTTCAATTTCAGAGCGCAAAACTGTGTTTTAATCTCTAGAGGTTAAAGTAATTTTTTTTTGGCCTGAGAGTGAAATAAGCTTTTTGACTACGAAACTCAATAGTTTCAAACAGATTCATACACATGAACCTTTCATAATATTATATTCAATATGCTAAAATCCAAATTAAATACCACATTTTGTTGTAAAAGGCTTTTTCTCAAACATGCAATGAAATGTTGTAGTTACGTGCCTAAAAAGTGGCCGGGAAGTACCTCGTTTCCGGCCTAGGCCGGCAAGTGCCTCTTTTTTAATTTTCATTTGACATAGGGTTGTGACCTGGCACCTTGGCTTTTAGCCAATAATTATCTGTAAGTAATATTAGTATAAAAAAAATGATTGGCAAATTTTTGTAGTTATAATTAGGTATTTAAATTATATAATTTAAAATAAATGTGCAATAACTACTCAAAATAATATTTAAAAAGCAGTATTATACGGCGCGATCCGTCGGCCCCGATCACCACGTGCGATTAATTGGACCCAACCGACCGCGTCGTCTAATACCGCTTTTTAAAAGTAAACATTTGCAACTTTCAAACAGGGCAATCTTTAAAAGAAAATGAGGTGTCGGTGTCGTATTTGACTTTTGTTGTGTTTCAAAGAGTTATGTAGTTGACTTATAATTTCTTAGAAAGAAGACACATTTTTTGTTTCATTTCATTGCATGTTTGAGAAAAGCATTATACATACCTCGGCCATGAAGTGACGGGTTGCCGGCCGAATATATGTAGACGGCCGAGCGAAGCGAGGCCGGATAGTATTCGGACGGCAACCCGTCACTTCATGGCCGAGGTATGTATAATGCTTTTCTTCTTCCCGGCCTCGGTAGTAATGTACTATTAATTAAAAGTTCCAAAAATACGACAAATATAAACAATAGGAAAATGAAAGTGTTGACACTATGCACATTTCAGAACGCATCCGAATATTTTTTTCTTTTAAAATTTAAACGAGTTCGGTCTTGTTTTCTTTTCTTTCATTGGTGATATCTTAGTTTAACATACTTAAGTGGCTTTGGGGTAATTGCGAGATGCGAAAGTGGGAAAATTCCGAAAATCACAGAAAAATCGCCAATAACTACACGAGTCTCATTTTGGAATTATCCTGATTTTTTCAGCATTGCCACGCCAAGATAAATATTTGAGGTTATTGTTTTATTATTTGTTGATTTGTTTATTTTTTGGAAGTTGAGGACTTGTAAATAAATACCTTCTTATTTGTTATGTTTGAGTTTTATTTCGCATGTTTCCTCGCTTTAGTGTGGTGAAAAATGTTGTGTTTCACTCGGCAGCAAAGCTTGTTCAACTCTCGTGTCTTAAAACCCTCGCATCGCTCAAGATTCCATTTTATGAACCACTCGCTGCGCTCGTGGTTCAAATTCTGGAATCTTTCGCTTGCTCGGGTTTCAATATTTACACGAGAGTTAAACAATCACTTTGCTCCCTAGTAAAACAAATATCTACCTATTTCACTTTGACGTGAACGTTTGACAGTCAAATCTATTTAATATATTTTAGTCTTTACTCGTTTGATCAGTGTAATTTGAATAATTGATTAAAATATGTATAGGTAATTAATTATTATAATTTAAAAAAATATTATTTCTGAAATTTTAATAATTGATGTAATACCTGTGTAGTGTGTATTTGATTTTTCCGTCAACCATACTTTGCCACCAAAACCGCACGTTGATAACGATGACTAGCCATGACTAAAAAACAAATATTTGTGATAAATAAATACGTAAATAATGCCACTTAGATATTATGTGACATAATATAGTAAGTACCTATTATATATTGAACTAAAAAATGTTGTTAAGATATTTTATAAGAAATTTATGAAAAGCACAAGGCTGTCACTATGCTGTTGTAAGGACAGTATAGTATTTCATCGGCAATATATTTTTTTTTTGTTATCGACGACTACAAATGCTACAATAGCTTCAAATCCTGAACCTCGATACTTATCATCCGTATAAAATATTTTTTTTTGTGTTTACTCATACTGTACATTTCTCAAGTATCAACGAGTCATAAAACTGCGGCCAAAGTGGATTCATGGCTTAATTTCGCTTGTATAGTTCGAGAAATATAAATTGGTAACTTTCTACCTACATTACAGTACAGTAACAATAAACGTTCAATTTATATTTCTCGAACTATAAGCGGCAAGTGTTTTTGAACTTAAGTCATACTTTTTTTGAATAAGCAGATTCTATACATAGTAGGTACTATTAATTATTCTGGGACTGAAATATTATGTACTTACTTAGTTCGGCGTAGCATATGTAGGTATATAAGTAAGTAAGGTCCGAAGTCGATTAACTAACTCCATGCATCTATAATGCAGTCTGTTTCTACTCTTGTATCTTTAGGTTTTAGAATATATAAACACTTGAGCTGTCAATCCCGCACCAACTTAAACAAAACTTTACCAAGCCACATAGGTTTAGCGCTACCAGGGCGTCATAATGCCAAAGATATTAGTTAGTAGCAGCTGCTCAACTTTCAGTACGTGGAGCGAAGTTAATTAGAGCGGTCCGTCTGCGGCTTTAATAATTTCGCCGGACCCGGCCGGCGACCCGCTCGACCTCACGGAATTGATATAAACGGTTAACGGTTCGCCGGTGGATATGCAAAATCTGAATGTTATTGGCACCATAGAGTAGTGAATATTTATACTTAACATGTTTGAGAAATAAACAAATCGCTCGACTTCTAGACAAATATATTTTATATAAAATAGATGATACCCTGGCATGATGTTCTCATAATACATGTATGACTGGAAAATAAGTAGGCATGTATTCCAGACAAATATAAATTTATGAAATTAGTAATATTATGGTATAAATTGCTTTGTATAAGTATTGTGATACATCTATTTATAAATAGTCCAAGTTCGATAGCATGAACCTGAAAAGAAGTGTCAAATTGTTTGTATTAAGAGGCCAGTATAGGTTTTTGACGAATTTGTGATACTAAATATATTAGAGTAACTAAAAACAATCCTGCTAACAATAAAATTCTAACTACATAAGTGGAGTATTTTTCTATTATTTGCCTTAGTTTTCTTTTTGATAATGTACATCAATCTAGGAGCTATTTCACGTTTTGTGATTGTAGAGGTAGATTATGTTCAGTTTTTTTATAACAATATTTTATGAAAGCAGTACCTACATAAATTGTAAATATGTGTTGGAAAATGAGTGGTCTAAGAAATAAGTGGAACAGTTTTTTTCATTTTCATACAGATTTTTCGAATAAATGTATTTCCAGCTAGAACAAATTTAAGAAAAAAATGTAGCAGTAAAACATGCAGTTTAGTAGATAATTTAGAGTACCTATTTTTAATATAATATTTCATAAAAATATAATGCAGAAATCAACTTTCATGTCTAAATAATATATTATAAAATTAACTACGTAAATGGCATGAATATTTTATAAAAAAATCTAAATACAGTATCTAAATATTGTATGAATCAACGTCACCGCACAACAAGGTTTCTCATGATCATGTTTTTGGATACTAAATAATAATATACGGGGTGGCCCATTCAAATCGGTCAGTATGGGAAAGTCTGAAACTATAAGACATACGAAGATTTGTTCTTAGGAACCATGTCATCGATTTTTATAATAAGGGAAACTACTTACGTTGATAAATATGAAAAAAAAAAACTTTTTTTCTTAAGATTTACACAACAAACACCTAGTAAAATAAATTTAAGTACGTGAAAACAATGAATTCTATTCATTTTAGACATCATGTTTCTTAGAGACATTTACTGCTTAAGAATAAACATCGTGTAAGTTTATTTTTCAAAACAACCGGGTTCGATTCCCTAGCTGGGTACAGTTTTTTTTTCAAATGTATGAATGCTGTTTTTCTTTTTATCAAAATCGATGACATGGTTCCTAAGAACAAATATTCGTATGTCTTATAGTTTCAGACTTTCCCTTACTGACCGATTTGAATGGGCCACCCTGTATATTTGTCAAAACTATTTATTTGTAATGTGTAAGAGTTCGTATTATCATAAATCATAATAATTGCAAATTATATGCATTAAAAATTCATTATTAACGATTTTCACCTTCAAAACCAGGCTCTTAACGAGCTACGACCTATGGAAGAAATTCAAGGTAAAATCACGTAAAATGTAACTTAATAGGGAAACGAATAGCATTTTTTTTTTGTGTTAAGAAAGTAGGTTTTCCTCCTATCGAGATAATAACGTTACACTGTACACATTATAGTAGACAGAGTCGTTATTGGTTTCTTATTCTAAACAAAAACTAGTATTTTAGCGCGAGCAGTTATCACTTATCACCAACTGTATCCTACAAATGACAAATTAATCAAAAAGAAACCCCTTAATGATAAGACTTGGTAACCAGCGGTGTCGGTACTAAACGGGGAGTCAAACTTGCCTCGGATATTAACTGGCACGTCAGTTTCTAATTACTCCATCCAGTTTATCACCTGCGACTGACGGCACTCCTGCTTCTGAAGAACCATCTTAGATTCAACCCCAAATAATACTACTCAAAACTTAATGGTGGATCTTGAAATGTTGGACGTCTCAAAGACGCGAAGTATGGCGACATGACAGCTCCATTATAGTAATGTGTCGAGATGTTGAGGGTATAATCAATGGTGCGAAATGGAAAATTGTATCGTAGGTGTTTCATTTCTATAAAAGTGGTTCAAAGTAACTCTTAAAAGTAAGCGGAAAATAGCTACAGATGAATTGTGAATAGAATTCGTTTGAAAAATTTTCTCCACACCATGAGACATCGATCTTCGATTTCTTATAACTGTTTGACTGGCCAATGTTTGACGTAAACACGTTACATCCATGTTGTCGAGCTTCATGACCACTGTTGTTGTATCAACAAGTAGATATTAGAAGCATTAATGTTATTATAACCTATTAATAAGTGCTTCGCTGTGGAAGCTGATGAATATACACTTTTCGTTGGCTCAGCGATTCACCCGAAGTAGTACTTGGCCTCCGACACGAGTTGGCACCAACGTGCCTGGTCTTGTACGATCTCCTCCCAGTTCTCCGGGTTCAAGGCGCGTAGTTTCTTCTCCACTTTGTCCCTCCACTGGTACTTAGGCCACCGGTGGCCAACGGCCAACCGGTCTGTGGCCGCTGGGTCGCACCAGATGGGGCTCTCTTCACTGCCGTATGTCATCTGGCATTCTTGTGATGAGCCAGCAGAGTCTTGCAGATTTTATCGCTGATGACTATACTGCTATTTATTCCACTGCTATATTTAAAATTAAATCTACAATTTATGACGAGTACACAAAAGCCATAAGGTATTTATTAAAACAGGATAAATTAAATTATAAATTATGTAAGTAAATACTATTTACTTGTAGATACTATTTACTTGTAAATAAAGTACCTATTTATTATTGTTGCAGTTTGAAGCTACCTTTCAATTCTATAATTCACTTGCATCTTCGAGTTTCTTAAATTTTAATTTTCTTGGTTGATGAAAACAAGATTATAATGCGATTATTATAAAGAGCTACGAATTTTAAAGCCTGCCAATCAAATAAGTCGCTTGAACGAGCCGCGGTACAATCTTATCTAATTTCACGCTTCATAGTCGCCAAATTTGAGCCTTTTATTAATTGTTAATTTGTATTAGGAAATCTTAATGAGATTTCGTTGATTAATCTTTGTTTAAGAGACAGCTTTAAATAAAAGTAATTGTTGGAATCACATTAAAATCCTCAAGCAGAAGAACAATTGTGTAAATATTAAAAATGTTAAAAATTCAAGTTTATGTTCTTAAGTATGAACTAAGATGGAGTTTCTCCTAAAAATAGTATGTGAAATGCAAGGTCACTCCTCACAAAATTGTCTATAATAAGTATCTAAATATTTTATTCAAGAATAATTCGAATGAAATCATGATTATTATGGCATCCGATGTTCGATTCACATATTCCAGTTGTATGTATTTTCGCTTCAGTAGGAAGGTCTTTCCAGTAAATCCACCCGTCCTATACACCATTTTAAACTTTACAGCGAAACATTCAAACTTTGCAGACGAATTCGATCTGTAGGAACGACGAAATCGGACCGGCACTTTGTAACAAACAACTCTATTATTGTGGGTGCTCAATAGACGCATGCTCAGAATCAAACAACATACGCTTTAATTTTTGACCACTTTATGCCACGTCCCGTGATTGCAACTCATGCTGTATTTCAAAAGGTTTACTAGGACTAGCCAGTGCCCACGTTATAAGTATTTCAGCTACTAGGATATCAGGAGTGTCAAGAAGAACTTATTGATTTACTCTCGCCTTCATTCGGGGTCAGATGCGCGCGGCTGCAGTAGGCCACTGGAACAGCGTTGCACCATAGTCCATTCCGTGCAGTCTATTGCAGCTCACGTAATACATGAATCCTGAAACATGGAATTGTATTAGTGATCGTTTAAGAATCCTTATTTCTTACTTGTAGGTGCATGTAAATAAACATGGAAAATTGGTCTTGCGCTTAAGAGCTAATGGAAAAGTATCGTAAACATCCAGTGAAAAGAGTTTGTGGTTTTAAGGTGATAAGTGCAAGTGCAACTGCATTGTTTGGCAAGATGGAGACACACTACACGGATAACAGTGGTTTGATTTATATACTTATGACCCTTGATTACATTTTTCATCAAATTGTTCACAAGCTTTCATTGATAAGTAACCCATCGTATTTGTGAACAACTCTATTTTATTTGGATGATGATCAAAGAGACGAGTATAAACATAAATCAATACAAGTTTTCACCCGAGATCTATAAAGAAACTATTTTAACATATCTCTACTTAGGTACATGCAGATAAAAGGACACTCAATATGGCTTTGGAAAAGTTCATCCGAAGCTGCAAAGGGCCTTTTCGGATTTGTGAAGGGGTTTAAATCTTCGCACCGCGTTATTACACCGAGTGTGCGGATCGGCCCTCGGGCTTACCGTGTAATAATGTTTGTATTTCATTTAGCTCTGAGGATGAACATCTTAGCGTGTTTTCGTTCTGAAGGTAAGTCTTTGATTTTTGAATCCGTTTAATGTCACGGTTGAGAGGTCTGGATACGTGACATTTGATTTTAGAGCTCATTTTAATTGCAGTGTAGTTAATTAAATATTTGCTTAGTTAATAAGTAGTAGGTAACTACCTAATTGTTGAAGATACCTACACGACACATAGTGTAAGCTAGCTACCTAAAATTTTAGTAAGTCTTGATTAGGCTCCTTGTTAATGACAAGGGATACCTTATGGCTATTGAATTATGAAATGTAATTTCCCAATATAACAGTTTCGTGTATAATTCATTGTATTAATTACACATAATTGAGATGAATTGATGTTAATGATAAAATAACTTATGAATAGTGCATTACCTATATTAGATATTATATACCTGTACGTACTATAATGTCAAACGCATATGATGTGTGCTTGGCTAGGGTCATAAATCAATGGAGTTAATCCACGAGTCCCGGGGTTCAGCTCATCACCATAAATATCCAATTTTTCAAACCTGGGTGACTTTATTATTGGACATCGGCATTGCTTTTAAAACAGACTGTAACGAGATTATCTTCGCGTTTGTTCCAGCACCTTAGGTACAGCCAACATAAAATGTGGTCTACCACTTTTCGACTTTATTAACATTGAATAGATGCGAACTGCGGTAGACCACATATTTTGTTGACTGTACCTAAATTCATCTATACCTTTCGTTGTAATGTTATTAGGTTTGATTTAACTTGTTTATCATTTAGTGATAAGCTGTAGAAGCGAATAAAAATACAAATAGGGGCCTTATGATAGTCAAGTGTTTGTCGTTTGTCGTGCTACGCATCACTTTCGGACTTACCAACATACTTGTTAGAAGGTGACCATCATAGGCCTACAGGGATGTTGTGCGTCAGGGGAAACTTCAACATCTCAGTCGATTCTTATATGAGATCCTTTCGATACGTGCTATTTCTTAGCATATTCTTTACCCAGTGATATATAGCTCGTTTCATTCGCGAACACGCATGGCTTGGTGTGTATTGTCATTTCATGATAAACCCCCGCACCCGTAACATCGGTATAACAGAAATGTGAAACATACATATATGCTCTGTGACAATTTCAATTGTATATGTACATTGACTTTCTATGAAAGACTTATGATGAAACAGTCTATGAACAAATTAGACTGTTAAAAACAAAAAACTTTGTTGAAAACTAAGGTCAATTTAAGGAAATACAATGAAGTTTTACGAATATTGCTTTTTGGTAAATACAAGGAATACCAGTACATATGTATACTACAATGAAACCGTTTCATAACAAACGTGTTTCGTAACAAATTAGGTACCTAAGTACTCGTAAAGTCTCTCGTATTCGGTTCTTGTTATCTACGTATTTGCAACTGATAAAATACGAGTAATACAAAATTCCACGTTCATTAGTAAAATATATTTATGCCCTTTAAAGTAAATAAAGCTAAGGTTCTTGAACACAAAGCAAAGTTTGAAAACCGTAAACTCTGGATACACTCTGAATATAAACGCCGCATTTTCAGCTTCATAGGGTTCATTAAAAATGTTGATTAAGGTATTTTACGAGCAAAAAGCGGGACCTTTTTCACGAATCTGCATTTGAAACATGAGAATCATTTCAAAAACATATTGACCGTACCTATGTACTTGCTCACATTTTGGCTGCAATCACACTGACGATCTACCGCGGACATAACGTCTTTGTCGCTCTGTTTATACTTTTCGATGTTCGTGGTACATTACTACATTAGCTGTACCATTTTTTACCCTTTACTCGATATTGAAGCGAGTGATATGGACTACTTTACATTTGGGTCAAAATTCTTTTCGATGTCTTATTTTGTGTCTCTAAAAACGTGACACAGTTGTGATTTTTGTATGAGATGATATTTTGTTTCAAATTTTTGATGTATGGATTAAAATATAGCGTGAAAAAGAAATACAAGTGCACTGGATTTTTTTTGATATACTGAGTCGAAACAGCAACTAAAATCGTGACAGAGTGGTATGAAACAAAACAACGAAAAGAATTTTGACCCATTTACTAAAAAAATACCTAAAACCTAACGTAACCGTTATAAAATAACTCATGGTACGGCTACAGTAGCCGCATCATGCCCTGCCGCCGCGTTATTAACGCGGATTTACTTTCTATAACTTTCTATACGGCTCATTCGCACCAATACGCGAGTATGAGCAGGACACCACACCCATATCATGAGCAAATTACGGTTACGTGATCGTTTCCTCGATATGTACTCGTAAAGCTATCACGCTCACACTGATGTATTGTAACAAGCGTGATAGACTTTACATATTTTATCGAGTAAACGCTAACATTAACGTTACTTGCCGGCACAGGATGCTTAGCCATAGCCAAGTTGCCAATAGCTAACGCTTAGTAGCGTATCGTAGTTTTCCCTCTCTGCCACTCTTTCGTATTAGTGCCACAAAGACAGTCAGCAGCTTTTCGTTTACGTTTGACGATTAAGTGTTAGCGATTGGCAACTTGTCTATGTAAGCACCCTGGTTACTTGTAGGTATTGATAAGCATACGGGGCCTCAGCGAGATAACAATGAAAAGATATTGGTATAACATTTCCGTTTCTGAATTAGGTCCATAGAATTTACGAGATATAAATTGAAAAGCTAACCTGAGTCAGCTTGTTCGTGAAAGCACTTTACCTAACGGCTACATTAGTGTTATCCTAACGTGATGTGACTGACGGTTTATACCTCGGGAACAAAAATACGGTTGCATATTTTTATGAAACTAGCTTATATTATGGAAATATAATGGAAATCGAAAGTAATGCACTTTTTTATTATGAGTCAAAATATATTCAGTATCACGCTTTACACAGTTACATACATACTATTCCTACATTTAGCCGTGTGGTGACGGCAGTAAGAATACATTTGTCACCACCCCAACTCCTCCTGCGGGTGTCGTAAGAATCGACTAAAGGATTGAAGTGTCACTGACCATTATTTGATAAAAGATTGATGATGGGCCGCAGCGTCATCATAGTGGACACATTATTGCGATCGCCAATCCGCTTGCCCAGCATGGCGATTATGGGCATTTACCTCCTAATGCGTCTATGCGCATAGTTAATAGGAGAGTCCTACGTCCAGCAGTGGACAATCATAGGCTGATAATGTGATACTATTCATAAATAATTATACGAAAGTTTTTTAAGAACAAAAACTTGAAATTTTCCGATATATCCTGTAGGTACTTATAGTTAAAAAGTTTGAATTGTATAGTTAAGTGCATGTATTTTAATAAGCTAATAATCCTCGCTAAAATTGGGATTTCATCGTTACAGTACTACCTATTGATCCATCATTTTACGTGGTATCTACAACCGAAATAAATAAAAATAAAACCAAAAAAATATTCGTGTAACAAAAATGTTATATCATACTGTACAAACTCCATATACATATTAAAAAATCCAGTTATCCTCTAGCTACTGACATTTTCAATTTTCCAGTTGTTACAAAATGAGTTTGCTTGCGTAAATAAAAAGCAAACCAATACATTTCGTCGTGATAAACGGGCGTAAAGGTCGGATTTATCTCCTGCAACACGTGTCACGCCGTAGTCCGCGAACTCCAAAGCGATTTTAGCTTGTAAGCCTAAATTTATGATGACCGCTCTTCTGATAAAAAATGTATTGCCATCGGTTTATTTATCGTATTATCGCGACAATTGCTATTTACTGCAAAAACACAATTAAAACAACGACTGCGGGCTGGTTGAAACACTTCTACTTTAAACTGTATACTTACACACATGATTTATGATCAGTGTTTATGAATTAACTGTAATATTCATTATAGAAATTCATAATAGGACACATTGCTTAACCCTCTCCACCAGATTCCTTTTTGGATGAGTAGACTAGACACATCCATCCTCTAGAATTTACTGTGCGTGGTTTATGTTTAGTATTTAGTTATCCTCGAAACTATTTTCCATAAATCCTCTTTAATATCATGAAAGTTAGTAGTAGTAGTTAATGGCATAATATTTTTATCTCAAATTTAAATTAAACATCGTTCTTTATAAATAAAATTAATTACAAGTCCAAACTCGTATCTCATTGTGCAGGGTTTGGGTATTTGCACGGGTTTCGGGGTTTCATTGCGACTGAGTCTGCGGCGAGGTGCGATTGAATTTTTTCGAGTGGAAGCGACAGGGTTTATGCCAGCCGGGATGAAGTGTTGCAAGAAGTGTAGCGGTCTAGCTTAGAACTCTAAATATAAGATTTTCAGTCAGTCGCAGTGTCAAGGTATAGTTTAAAAGGGAATAATTAAAGGTTGAATAAATTATATTTATAAATTATCAGACAATATTAGCTCTAGGTACATTTTATTCATATGTTGTGGACGTTATTTTATCATTTATATACTTTGGGTGTCGTAAGAGTCGACTAAGGGATCGAAGTGTCACTGATCATCATTTGATAAACGATTGATGATGGGCAGCAGCGTCATCATAGTGCACACATTACTGCGATCGCCAATCCGCTTACCCAGCGTGGCGATTATTATTATGGGCATTTACCTCTTAATGCGTCTATACGCATAGTTAATAGGAGAGGCCTACGTTCAGCAGTGGACTATCATAGGCTGATGATGATGATACTTTGGATAGGAGCATGTTATTTTTTTTAACATCGTTCGTCGATATTTGATTTTTCGGTGTTGCATGACATATAGATTACCTAGTGGTCAATTACTAGTATCTAAAGGCATGAATATCATAAATATAAATAGGTACTTACCTATGTTTTTGTAGATAAGTCACTCATTTATCAGCACTATTCTCTTTTCAGACTCGTTTCACTTAATACTCCTAGACAATATTTTATTACCTGTTTCTAAATAAAGATGTCGTCGTATACCAAATAAAAAGATCAGGTTCAGTAACGCCTGACTGTGTCCTATGGTAACATATTATTAATTGAAAATGTCTAATTGGCTTAAAATTTTGAGTAGGTAGGTACCTACCTACTAGAAATTATGATGAGCATGAGTAGCTTAGTTACGACTAGGTAGTCGTGATTAAACTACTTAAATACCACTAATAAATAAAATGCAATAACTGGTTTCTTAATTTTACTCACAGCACCATAAAGTCGTTTCTAGATGTGAAACATCCCGTATTGACCCCAGTACTAGGGGTTTTAACACAGTAAATATACTGAGACACGCCACTGCTGTCTGCGAGGCTGGCAATTGAAATTTTATCCCAGCTTTATTCCCATCGGCTCCAATAAACTAAAATAAATAACAAAATATCCACTCGCAGCACATTTTCGGTTTTGGGTGCGGATTTTAAATCATGTGAGGGTTATTTTACGAGTGTGATCTTATATAAAGTTTACAAGAGAGAGGGTAAGGTTGGTAAGGTGTGAAATATAATCTATTTAAATCATTCTGAACAGGCTAAATCATCGTCCTTTTCATTATCTACATAATATTTTGTTCATTATGTTTCAAATAAAGTATAAGTTTATCCACAAGTTTCTATCTGTAAACTTTTATTCGTTATTAATTTGCTTATTATTCATAGGTTTATTATATACGTTTCTAAACATTTTGTAGATTTTCAACAAAAACAGGCATAAAACGCAATACATAGAAGACAAATTTACAGCAAAATGCCTCTGGGCTCGGCGCATAATTTTAAAATATTGGTTACCGAGCGTGTCCCGCTCGTGATACACTTCAATATCCATTATAGATGGCTCTATATCGAATGCCGAGGGCCGCGCTGAATACAAACGGCCCGTTGTCCCGTTCACCCACCGTGTAATACTTCATTTGAAAGCTTTGCGAGCATGATGTTATCACTTCATAATGTACGCCGTGAAAAATGTTACGTTACAAGGTTTTTGTTGGGTTTTCAAGTCGATATTTTGCAAAATTACACTGGCATTTCCAATTTATACACGGAAATTTTATGTTAGCTTTACATAATCGGCCTTGGTAAATGTGAAGAATGTGCAAAATTTTATTTTACGTTACCGTCAATCCAGAATACACCGTAGGACCCACCACCCAGCTATGCTGAAAAACGATCGCATGCATTCCCTTGCGGTTCTTTTTAGGTTGCAATGATAATATAACCCAACTAAACCAACCTAAAAACTACCTTTGCTTCAGTGAATAATGATTTTTCCCTCCAAGCTGTATTTACATACTATCCAGTGAAGGTGGCGTTCTTGTGAATAAATAATCTCTCATGATGTATGCTGCATGGTGACGCGCCGTCGACCCGGCTTGTGCGTGATGAATGATTCGCAGGTTATGTGCCGCGCAAATTGACAAAGCTTGCCGGAGCAAAGTGACTGGCTGAAAAGCCCTCGGATCACAAATGCTATACGTATAGTTAAACTTCAATCTCTAATAATAAAAAAATTAAAAAACACGACTGCCGTTTTAAGCGAACTGAAAAGTAACAAATAATTCCTTCTTCAGGTTAATTCTTGTGAGCGTGTCTACATAATAGGCGCTTGTCTCATTACTTACTATATTTTTCTCAAACTTGCTACGGAATGTTGATGTTACTTACTTTAAATTAAGCCCGGAAATACTATGTTTCCGGTGTCATATGCTAAGATGATATGTAAAGAGATTTCATGTATTTATTTCACACCTAGGACTGCAAACAAACTGTCTTTTGTTTTGAAACGTCAAATTGTGACACTAGGTCTTGACATTCAGCCACAGAAAAAAAATAACCTAAGGATAAGGACTAATGTCTATACCAACAGGTAAAAGGATACCTCAAACAGATTAAAAAAAAAGTTAGGCGCGAATGTTTTTTTTTAATGTTGTACGATACTGTACTATTGATTTATTTACAAATCAAATAGTATGTTTCGGCGAAATCAGTTCGATTTATTTCATGGCAAGTTTGAGAAAAGCACTATACAAATCTCGGCGAGAAACAGGGTTACAGGCCGCGTATTCCTATCTGGCCTCAGTTCCTTCGGCCAGATATATCTACTTGGCCTGTAACCCTTCGTTTCCCGTCCTCTATAGTAATGTACTATTGTTTCGATTGCAGTCGGGGAACCTCCATATATTTATATTTTCCGTAATGAAAGGTTCCCCGACTGCAACCGAAACAAAATATAGTAAGTAATGAGACAAGCGCCTATTATGTAGACACGCTCACAAGAATTAACCTGAAGAAGGAATTATTTGTTACTTTTCAGTTCGCTTAAAACGGCAGTCGTGTTTTTTAATTTTTTAATTATTTTATTTATTTGAAACCTTTTAGTGAATCTGGAGATTTTTTAAAGTTGGATAGAATTTCAAAAACCGATTCCGCAGAGGGCTGAAGCTTCGCTCCGGGGGCCCGAGAAGTTCCAATCCCGCTAATTTTGGACGAAGCCGTAGGGCACGCCACGTGAGGGCTGGAGCATTACCGGAACCAATGTAAATCTATTTTGAGCGAGTCCGCAGGGCGAGCTTCAGGGTGGGAGGCCGAAAGCCGAGCTCGCGGAGGCCGAACCGCGTCACACCGACACCGGACCGGGCCCAAGCGCGTCGTAATTTAAAGCGGGGCCAAAGGCCGAGCTGCGAGAAAATTGACCTACCATGCTTCTTCTTCTTCAAGCACCCCAGCATCTAAATAAACCGATATCGGTCTAGGGCCCAAGGCACGACGGGCGAGGCCACAACTCCACACGGTCCTCACAACCGTCTCTCTTAACTACTATCGAAATCGAATAATCGAACCGAGGGCCCAACGGTTTGCATCGAGCTCCAGCGAGGACTGAATGCCGAGCTCCGCGTAGGGCCAGCGGCCAAAAGCGGCAGGCAGAGGGGCGTCAGCTTGCGAGGCCGAAGGCCGAGCTGCCAAAGCCCAGCAATACCACGTCAGCCGATGGAATAGTGTAACGTTAAAATGGATCCGACGATCGTTTTGATAACCTGCGAAGGCCGTAGGGCGGAAGGCCTGAATCGTCCCTCAGAGACGGCTGGCTTGCGAGGCCTGGAGCACTGGAGCCAGAGTCCAGAGAGAAGACTTTCACTTAGATGGCCCAAGTGCCACTTGGAAGAAATTTAAGGTCGAAAAAGGAGCTGCAAGAAAATTGAGCTACCAAGCTTCTAAATAAACCCAGCTCCACATAGAGCCGAAGGCCTGGAACGTCACTATCGGGGTGCTTCAAACGCGAACCCGGTGGGTTGGCGTCTCCGCGGGCCCGACGAGTCAGCCCAAGTGGTACAACCGCCCTTCTTAACTGCCTTAACAATCTAAGCTAGTGCCCAGCTCTACCACACTACGTGATGAAATAGTGTAACATGAAAACGAATCGGAGATCCGCAGACCCAACGATCGCTTCCACAACCTGCGAAGGCTGCAGACCGTGCTCTGCGTAGGGCCGAAGGTCCGAAGTGTCCCCCAAAGGGGCGCCGGCTTGCAAGGCCGAAGGCCAAGCTACCGGAGCCCAGCGCTCCTTCGCAATACGATGGAAAAGTGTATTATTAAAACAAATCTCAGGGCCGCAGGCCCAAAAAAATGTTTTGAGAAAATGCGGAGGCTAGGTTCACACCACGATTTTGATACGAAATCGACTCTTTGGTTCATCATCATTTTTCCAGCACTTAAGTCGACACTTATTTAAAGTAGTGACTGATTATTGAGCTATTTCTTTTTAATTGACCGTTACTTTCGAACAGTTCGGACAACTGAGGCAGCTGTGGTAGCTTTTGTCAGTCATGTCATCATGAAAATTCGTTTGCCTATGAATTATTATCGGATCCAATGTATAAAATTGTTCAGTTTCTATGGGAAATTAATATTAAATAGATCTTGAAATTTTGTTGTGAATACTGAAAAAAAATTCCCCGAAAGTGTATTTTGTATCGAAATCATGGAGTGAACTTAAACTTTAGACCGGTATCTACTGAATATCAAATGATATATCGTACATAAGTTATTTGAAAAACTCATCAGTACGAGTCGGGATTGAACCCACGACCGCTGCGTAGCAGCCGTGCATTTTACCCCTTGACCACAAACGCGTATGTACAATGTATCTGTTTCATACACACTTAGCGGTCAAGAAGATGTGTCAACTGTGACAGTCATGTCACGTCTTAGGCTTCGAAGAAAAACTTCAATAGTGCGATGTAGAACATTTCGAGTTTTCTCTTCAAACATATATTTAAACATATAACTTGTATGTATATACTATAATCTGCATATAAAATGCTTTAATTTGATACCCAAATCATAGCATTTGGATGACATGTTATTCTTGGCGATTTAATTGTATTTTATTGAATCTGGCTTTTCTAAAATAAGTAACAAACATATAAATGAAATACATATTCGCAATCGCAGTTCAAAGCTCTTCATTTTGATACCAAACTCGATAGGTTTTTTCAAAATTGTTTTTTTTTGGTCAGACATTATTGAATTTATAGGCCGCCATATTGTTTTTTACGTGACGTCACATATCCTATGTTACCCGCGACGAGGATTCTAATGATACCTTACACTATTAAAAACGGTTAAGTAGTCGCGAAGATCTGCGCGTTTAAAGAAAATATGAAACATACATAGGGGCTGAACACATATACTCTCCTTTTGGCAGTCGTGTAAAAATAGCGGCAAGGACTACAAGGCTGTCTATCTAGTGCTCGTGCTATTTTAAAACAGATTTGAGCAATTATCTTGATTTCTTTTGTTTGATATGGCGAAGCATTCGCTATACATGTAGTGAACTTTTATTGAAATACAAGTGCCTAAAATGTTTTATTTATCAGTAGGTATCTTATCTGTTTCTTTCTGACAGTATGATGTATCAGATTTTGAAAGATTGGTCTTTACGATGAGTGCACTTCACTCCTAATAAACACCAATTTCGTTTCGACTCTATCTGCGATAACCTTTTATCCAAATTACTTTTAGGAACACTATATTTAACTATGCTTGTCAATAATACACGTAATATGAAATGATACATTGCGAAACAAAGTCATTAT
>JALPQI010014624.1:0-20343 GCA_025490895.1 Thaumatotibia leucotreta
ATCCGATTTTTGGGTCCATTCTAAGATCCAAGATGGCGGCAACTTTTTTTAGCAATTTTCATCATTATACTCGTTTCCGACTAATTCGCATCCGTGGAATCCGATTTTCGGGTCCATTCTAAGATCCAAGATGGCGGCAACTTTTTTAGCAATTTTCATCATTATAGTCGTTTTCGACTAATTTGCATACGTGGAATACGATTTTTGGGTCCATTCTAAGATCCAAGATGGCGGCAACTTTTTTAGCAATTTTCATCATTATACTCGTTTCCGACTAATTCGCATACGTGGAATCCGATTTTCGGGTCCATTCTAAGATCCAAGATTGCGGTAACTTTTTTTTGCAATTTTCTTCATTATACTCGTTTCTGACTAATTCGCATATGTGGAATCCCATTTTCGGGTCCATTCTAAGATCCAAGGTGGCGGCAACTTTTTTTTTTGCAATTTTCATCATTATACTCGTTTCTGACTAATTCGCATCCGTGAAATCCGATTTTCGGGTCCATTCTAAGATCTAAGATGGTGGCAAATTTTTTTTGCAATTTTCGTCATTATACTCATCATCATCCTCTGCCTATGACAGTCCACTGCTGGACGCAGGCCTCTCCTATTAACCATGCGTATAGACGCATTAGGAGGTAAATGCCCATAATCGCCACGCTGGGCAAGCGGATTGGCGATCGCAGTAATGTGTCCACTATGATAACGCTGCTGCCCATCGTCAATCTTTTATCAAATAATGGTCAGTGACACTTCAATCCCTTAGTCGACTCTTACGACACTCGCAGGACGAGTTGGGGTGATGACAAATGTATTCTTACTTCCGTCACCACACGGCCCCATTATACTCGTTTCTGACTAATTTGCATCCGTGGAATCCGATTTTTGGATCCATACTAAGATCCGAGATGGCGGTACAATGTTTTTCTTTTTTTTTGTAATTATTGACTTTGTAGTCGTTCTTACATACACGAATTTAGCGTCAATTTAAGATCCTAGATGGACCTACCTAGTGAAAATAGAATATTTGGATTCCACGTGCGTGAATTAGTCAAAACCTAGTATGACAAAAATTGCTGAAAATTGTGTCGCCATCTTGAATATTCAAATGAACCCTAATTCGGGTTCCACATATGTGAATTAGTCGAAAACGAGTATAATAATGAAAATTGCGTAGGTACAAAATTCAAAAACGAGTAAAATGACAAAAATGACAAAAAAAAAAATTGTGCCGCCATCTTGGATCTTAAAATGGACCCTAAATTCGGGTTCCACGTATGTGTATTAGTCGAAAACGAGTACAATGACAAAAATGACAAAAAAAGAGAAGAAAATTGTGCCGCCATCTTGGATCTTAAAATGGACCCTAAATTCGGGTTCCACGTATGTGTATTAGTCGAAAACGAGTACAATGACAAAAATGACAAAAAAAAAAAAAAATTGTGCCGCCATCTTGGATCTAAAAATGGACCCTAAATTCGGGTTCCACGTATGTGTATTAGTCGAAAACGAGTACAATGACAAAAATAACAAAAAAAGAGAAGAAAATTGTGCCGCCACCTTGGATCTTAAAATGGACCCTAAATTCGGGTTCCACGTATGTGTATTAGTCGAAAACGAGTACAATGACAAAAATGACAAAAAAAAGAAAAAAATTGTGCCGCCATCTTGGATCTAAAAATGGACCCTAAATTCGGGTTCCACGTATGTGTATTAGTCGAAAACGAGTACAATGACAAAAATGACAAAAAAAAAGAAAAAAAAGAAAAAAATTGTGCCGCCATCTTGGATCTAAAAATGGACCCTAAATTCGGGTTCCACGTATGTGTATTAGTCGAAAACGAGTACAATGACAAAAATGACAAAAAAAAAATGTGCCGCCATCTTGGATCTAAAAATGGACCCTAAATTCGGGTTCCACGTATGTGTATTAGTCGAAAACGAGTACAATGACAAGAATAACAAAAAAAAAGAAAAAAATTGTGGCGCCATCTTGAATTTTAAAATGGACCCTAAATTTGGATTCCACGTATGTGAATTAGTCGAAATCGAGTATAATGACAAAAATTGCAAAAAAGTGCCGCCATCTTGGATCTAATGGACCCTACAATCGGATTCCGACTGTACATACCTGTATGCAAATCAGTAGAAACCTTTGAAGCCGTATTTAATTATATATTTGAGAAAATAATATTAAAAATTCGCACGTCCTAACATTAAAGTAATTAAAAAGTAATCTAGAAGTATGGTCAACGATTCCAGTAATTTTGAATCGACATGTTGATTCCAAAGTATTAGTAATGCTAATATGCTATAGATTATTACTGACTCCTTCATACGTCATTGTAATATTCCGTTTCACGACATTACATTACAAGTAATATTCTACCCATAAGTACATTACAAAGTAAAATGAAGTAATATTGTAATCGGGAATTGATTACGAAATGCCCAACTCTGGTATACGAGCCCCGATGCAGTGGAGTTCGTCTAGTTCGAAACAATTTATACAAATTTTTGAATATTTAAAAAATGATCACATTATGCCAATGATAAATTGTATGAACGTTAGTCATGGTTAATGTACTACATTTCAAGAGACACAACAATTTGAAGTACGCTTTTGTTGTTTAATAAATCGATTTTAACAAACCAGTGTCTAAATTATATTTTCGTTCACCACCGTAATTCCGCGCTTATAAGCTTGACGCAAAATTCGCAGTGCATCAGGTGTACCATGTCGTCTTTAATATTAATGGCGTTCTTTACATTCATTGATTATTTACAAAATTAAAAACTGTGGAAAAAATTAAAAAAAATAACTCTCGTAAAATAGTTTTTTTTTTTATTCTGATTTATTAAGTCTAAATATTTTATACTCAAAGAAACTACTTTAGTACTACTATTGAATAGTGAAGGTTTTGTCTCTAAACCTTTTCCCCCGGTTGAACGGGATAATCTCGAAAAACTGTCGAACTGGACGAGAACATATGCATCGGGGCTCGTATGTGACATCTGTGGTTGTCGTTTACCTTGTTGATGAAGCTGGACTTGCCGACGTTGGGGAACCCGCAGATGATGATGGTGCGCGTGTACGGGTCGATGGACGGCAGCCGGGCCAAGTGCTGTCTCACCTGGCGACACAACATCACTACATAAATCAATATCACGACAATCTTAAACTAATCAACCTACCACGGAAATATGTGAACCTGGGGATCAGATACCGATATTTTCTCCATACAAAAAACGATCCATACAACGAACGAACGAACGAAACTCGCTAGCAAAATGCTGAGATGAGGCCATTTCGTAGCTTACACGTTCTAATTTGTATAATATTTATTTTTTCCTCTCTGTATTTTGTGTGTGCTACGAATAAAGTTATTTGTATAAAGTTATTTCTATTCATTTTTCGTTCTTCAGTATAAGTTCTTTGTTAGTGGTGTAATTTAAAAATTTGATGGTGTTAATCAATTCTACAGTTGATATCCTCAGCACAAAATGTGAATAAGTTCAAAAATGGACTAGATAAGTAAGGACTGTATCGTTTTTTATAAATACAACTTTAGTTGGCCGTATTTTTTTTATATTACATTTTTACATAAAAAACATAAATGTGTCTAATTACTGCTTTAATAAGGTACACATTTCATCCTAGAAACTCGACGTGAAACATCTGGATTAGACACAACTAACCCAATCCTCCCGAGTAATAAAAAATATTTCGGACAAATACTGCAAAAAAATTTACGGTTTGCGAAAAAGACGACATCACACACAAAAAAATCTTACTATGAAAGACGCGCTTTCACGTGCTTCGTAATGTCAAACATTTAGGTATTTTCATAGCACTTAAATTTCACAAAAAAAATGTCCTGAATTTGTGAAAGGATACTTTAAAGAGAATATGGTATGTAGCTTACGTGTATTCTGACTTTGACATCCAATATAACTATCATGGAGCATTTATATCCACCTGTTCCAACGATGGATCAAGCCCATGGTGTTTCATTAAGGCTTTTATGTGTGGCTGATTCTTATAGATGTTTTACTGTTCTCATACGCATAAGAAAGTGAAGGTCATCTAAATCGTTGTGTAAAAATCCCATTTTAAGTAAAACATTAAATCCACCACATTCAATTTGCGTATGCTTGATTGGGGAATCATGAAGACACCGTTTAGATAATATACTTGGGCAGTATCTTGCCTTATTGTTTCTAAAAATAGTAACATGCAGTCGCTGAAATAGTCTTACATTCAGCTGAATAGGTTTGTCCGAAATACGTTTGATAGGCAATATTGAAAGCATCATAAAGACCCTAAAAGAAATAATTTGGAAAGTAGCCATATATCACATAACACTCAAAAATATCTACACGCCATACACTCAGAACATAGAAACGCAAAATAATACATATTTCAAGAGTTAGACCAGGTTGAACTTGTATTTATAAATAACAATACGGTCTTTACATCACATCTACAACTTAACTATGATTATTGTCACAATGATCACTGGATACAGGCTACATCAGTTTTCTAACTGCCTGCCTGCTTATTAAATAAATAAATAATATTCATATCGCAATCTCTTGCAATTGAAAGAAAGAAAGAAATTTCGTGATAATGGTAAGATGTGATATGAAATTCACCAGGAAAGATTCTAGGTATTCATATTCTAAAATCCGGATTTTTTACGCGTTCTGTCCGTTAACATATTTAACAAGATGGGAACCTTACTTTAACCGGATTTCCGTAATAGAGAAGTAAGTAATTAATTAACAAGTTTATTTGCATATATTTACGAATAAGTTCAAGTTCATGATGAGACTATCAGCGTCACCAAACTGTTTAGATTGTAACAAACTTGAAGATGTCCGACACGTGCTTATGGAATGTGTCCAGCGAGGATATACGTCAAGACATGTTCCCAACTCCCACCGACATTGGGTCTTGCAACAGCATGCTGGCTTTGCCGTTGTTGGATGAGGCTGGTAGTTGTGCAAATTATATTTTAAGTTGTTCTAGTAAACATACATAAATATTATATTGTAAGTAATTAAGGAACATGTGATCTCATCAACGAGGGTGACATCGTCTTTTTTTCAATAAAAGATTTAAAAAAAAAACAAGTTTATTTACCTGTTCCAGATAAGCCAAGTTGGCTTGCTGACGCTTCATGATAGTGGCCATGCGACCCAGCGCGGCCCGCTTCAGCTGCTTGCAGCGGTACAGGGAGTCTCCGTACTTGAGGAGGCGGACATAGTCTTTGGCTACACTGGAAAAGGATTGAATTTAAATTTTCGTGAGACTTAATAACTACAAATATCTCTAAACGGTTAAACTCACGAATAGTCACTACGCGCGACATGTTTACGCGCGAAATTTCCTGACAACTTATGGAGACATTTATTCTTACATATTTTTGTTTTTGTTTTTATGACTATTGTTTATATTGCAATTGACGTTGTATATATATATATTTTTTAATCTAACTGTTGACATACGAATTAAAATATCATATATTAGTAATATAATATCTTGCGGGCATTTTGGATCAAACTGTAAGTCCGCAAAAGTTTGTAATAAATAAAATAAAAAATAAAACAAAATTTTTCAGAGAGCCTAGGTCTCCATTATCCAGCACTGAGCCCGCGTTCACGCCAGGCGACTCGCACCGCGCGATCGCGACTCGCCTGGTGTGAACGCGGACTCAGTGCTGGGAAAAGGATTGTTCATGTGATTAGCTTGGTTTATAAACTGGCATTGTGGTGATGGTAGTAAGAATACATTTGACAACTCCAACTCTGCCTGTGGGTGATGTAAAAGTCGACTAAGGGATTGAAATGCCACTGACAAGTGGACAAACTGATGTGATTGCTAACACGCTTGCCTAGGTAATTCCATACAAATATAGTCATAGGAGAGGTATGTCCATGACGGCAGCCGCAGTAAGAATACATTTGTCACCACCCCAACTCCTGCGGGTGTCGTAAGAGTCGACTAAGGGATGAAGTGTCACTGACCATTCTTTGATAAATGATTGATGATGTGCAGAAGCGTCATCATAGTGGACACATTACTGCAATAGCCAATGCGCTTGCCCAGCATGGTGATTATGGGCATTTACCTCCTAATGCATCTGTACTCTGTAGGAGAGGCCTACGTCTAGCAGTAGACTATCATAGGCTGATGATGATAATGAGCCACTTTGTGAGGAAATTGCCAGTTGGAGTTGCAGTGGTTTAGGCATCAGCCACAAAAGCTGATGATGTGAGTTCAAATCCCTCTGGCATTGGTAAGCTTCAGTATTTTTCTTTGGTATATGAAAAAAGACAGGTCCAACAGGGAAAAGAGGCCGAGGAAGGCCCCAAAAACGATGGGCAGATGACTTAGCACAAATTGTTAGCAAAAACTGGAGACTGCAAAGATGAGAGACAAATCGAAGGCTGAGGAGGCTTTTACCCAACATGGATCAATGCATTAAAAAAAAATAAAAACAAAACTGTAACATAATTTAACTTAAGCATTGAGAAAACAAAGCTTAAATAATAATAATATGAAATCTAATATTTAAATGTAAGCATACTTGTCAATGAGATGGCGAGCGGTGTTGAGCTGGCCAAGCCCGAGCTTGTAGTGATCCTTGTCATATAGCACATTCATCAGGTCAGCGTAGAACGGGTGCACATCATCTAGCTTCGGGAATTCCTGTAATAAATATATACAAATTAAAAAAATTTGCAATTACTGATCAGAAATTTACATTGAATTCCACCTAAGGAAGACAACAGTCTGAAAAAGTTATAAGAAGTAATTTGCATAAATTTTAACCACATAGAAACCTCTATTTAACTCTTATCAATATTGGAATAAAATTATAATATTTTACTTGTAAGAAGTGATTAAGATATAAGATCATCTGCATTTAACTCGCTGCCCAACCGTGTCGTAGCTACTTGGAACTGTTTACCAGATAGTGTTTTGTGTGCTCCTTCGGTTAATGTATTTAAAAATAGATTGGACAAGTGGCTTTTAAACAATGAATTAGACTGAAGTTACTAGTGATTTGATAAAAATTTACAAACTTTGAACTATATAATACTGGACACTGTGACATAGGCTCATCAGCTGAATAGCTGCTCGCCTATAAATTAAATAATAATAATAACAATCTACTGTCTAGAATTAATAAACATCTTTCATTTGCCAGATCTGTGCATACAAGGAAATTATTAAAAATATATATTTGAAGCACTTGAGATATAATGGTATAGTGATCATAAGATTTAATAAAATAAAATAAAAAATAAAATAAATATCTCGGGACATCTTACACAAATCGACCTAGTCCCACGGTAAGCACAATTAAGGCTTGTGTTGTGGGTACCAGGCGACGATATATATAATAGATAGATACATATAGATACTTAAATACATAGACAGCCACAACCAAGGAACAAATATTTGTGATAAATAAATACACAAATAATGCCCTCGCCGGGATTCGAACCCGGAACCTCCAGCTTCGTAGGCACGGTCACTACCAACTAGGCTACGGAGGCTGACAATTAATTTAATACAGCTAAATAACCAATGGAACGTACACAATGCTATAACAGTCAGTTTATCTCAGTTTATCTGGCTCAATTAAATTATAAATAAAGTAACATTGTGCAACATAAAACCATTCAATTGAAAAGTGAATTTAACCTAAACCCACACAAAATTGATATGTTACAACTACATAATATATTATATTGTTAATACATAGCTGGCACAAACCTGAATGATACGGGACAGTCTGTCGTGGAAGTTTTGTTGCGTAAATTTTACTTTCCTCATATAAAAACCCACGTATCCGGGATATTTTGTAATGCTTGTGCACTACTGTAGGAGTCTTCCTTTGTGTTTTTGACAAAATTATATCTATAAAGTCCTGGAAAAAACAGAAATGACCACATTTTAAGGTTACCTTTATAAAAGTAAATATTATTATGATTACAATATCTTGCAAATATTTACCTTAGCCGTAGGCACTACGGCGATCTTTTTAAAGTTGTACAAACTCATATTGCGGTAGTAATGTTATTATTTTCTAATAAATAATAACTGGACTCTCGATTGAGCCCATCACACGTGAAACACGTGTTTAAAAAGAAAGAAATGTCAAAGTCGATAAACATCAAAATATTGCGTTTCGATTACAACGTCTTCAAACCGACTTTGGTTCAAACTGGGTCATCTGTGAATAACGAAAAAGAGAAATTAAAAGAAATAGTAGCGAAAAAATAATTAATTTTAATGGACAGATAACAAAAATAATACGATGAAGTCTCTCATATTTTTTTGCCCCGGAATTCCCGGAAGTAAGCATCTAAACGCATCAATATATGTTGCCAGGAACTTTTAATTTTGTAAAATATAACAAAAACATGAAAATGTATCATCAAACTAAACCAACAAATAATTGCAATTCTTTTGTTAGTTAAATAGAAATGAATAGCTTACATTCCATACACAGAATCTTTAGACTTAGTTTTAAAGGATAAACTTCATTTTACACTTCTTTTCCTTTTCTGAACTGGCAACAACGAAACGAACTGTCAATAAACGAAATTGCTCGTGCCGATAGGCCGTGAAAGGTTAAGAATTTAGAATAAATATTAACCAAAATGTTATGAATACGGTTTATTGATAAGGAAAACCAGGAATTTCAAGTCATCTAATAAAAAAATTAAACTAGACATATTTCCCCCCAACGTTCTTAATTTCATGTAAGTAAAAATATTGCATCACTTTTCATTTGTTTTCGCCGACATTAAACAATTTTCCCAATTATTTTATGGTTAAAATGTAAACTGTATGCGTTTTAATTTTGAGTATCATTCCTTCCGACCTAAATTACATCTATTCTAAGAATTGATAGTAAATTTTACGGTTTACGTATCCCATAATAATATCGCGATATTTTCCAATTTCATAACATTAACACCATTTTACGTCGCCGGAATCCCTAAAACCAGTCAGTGGTGTGTGTATTTGCAGGAGAAGTGAACCTCGAAGCGTGTAAAACTCAAAAATGTACTCCAGACTTCATAATTGTGGGTGGAAAGGCGTTCAAACTCGCCTGTCCGCAAGAAACTACAGCGGCAGCATATTGAAGAAAAAAGAAAATTTCTACAAGAAGGTGGAGCCAGGCAAAGTCCTTCACGGATTTATGTGCAAAAATGTAGATCCTATCCCTGAGTACAACATGACAGCATACTTACTAACTCATGAGAAAACTAAAACAGAATATTTGCATTTAGAAAGAGATGACGCTAACAATGTGTTTTCTGTTGGTTTCCGTACCACTCCCCTGGACTCCATGGGTACTCCACACATTCTAGAGCACACGGTGCTTTGTGGTTCAGAGAAATACCCAGTCCGAGACCCATTTTTCAAAATGCTGAACCGATCTCTTGCTACATTTATGAATGCTTTAACTGGGCCCGATTATACATTTTATCCATTTTCATCACAGAATGAAGTTGATTACAGAAATCTACAAAAGGTGTACCTGGATGCTGTGTTCAAACCAAATTTATTGAGATTAGACTTTTTACAAGAAGGATGGAGGTTGGAACACACAGATTTAGAAGACAGAAGTTCTAGCTTGAACTTTAAAGGAGTTGTCTATAATGAGATGAAAGGGGCTTTCTCTGAAACAAATTCATTGTTTGGTCAAAAGTTTATCAACAAGATACTTCCTCAAGGTACATATGGATATGTCTCTGGTGGAGACCCGCTGCACATTCCAGAATTAACTCATGAGCATTTAAAGAAATTCCATGCCACACATTACCATCCAAGCAATGCTAAAATATATTCCTATGGAAATTTCCCATTAGAAACTAACTTGAAAATGCTAAATGAGACATATTTGAATAACTATGAGTACTTAGACCCTTCAAATACAGTTGTCAATGCCCAAGAAAGATGGAAACAGCCAAAACATGCAAACATAAGCTGCAGAGTTGATCAGTATGGAGGACCGGTTGAAAAACAAAACCAAATCGCTATCGGGTATGCCATGTCAGACATAACCAACATATTTGATACTTTTATGCTTACTGCTTTAGCGGAGCTGATGATGATTGGTCCCAATTCCCCATTCTACAAGAGTCTCATTGAAAAGAACATTTCTGGAGGTTACAATGGACTTACAGGATATGATAACCAAATAAGAGACACCCTCTTTGTAGTTGGATTGAGAGATGTTGAAACTTCAAACTTTGAAAAGATAGAACAAATTGTTAATAAGACTATTGAAGAGATACATAAAAAAGGTTTTGATAAGGACCATATTGAGAGTGTACTTCATGGTTTTGAGTTGTCTGTGAAGCATCAATCACCAAAGTTTGGGCTAAATCTGCTCTTCAATTTAATGCCCATGTGGAACCATAATGGAGTTATACTAGATGCCCTCAAAGTAAATAATTTGCTCAAAGAACTAAAAGAAAACTTGACAAAACCAAGTTACATTAAAGATACCATTGAGAAATATTTCATTAATAACAACCACAAGCTAGTGATGACCATGCAGCCTGACCCTAAATTTGATGATGTATTTAACGAAGCCGAAATGAATCTACTAAAAACTAAAACAGCATCTTTGACAGAGGAAGATAAGAAAACTATATTTGATGAAGGTTTAGCTTTGTCTAGAGCTCAGAAAAAAGAACAGAATTTAGATGTTCTGCCATGTTTGAAACTAGAAGAAATCACACTCAATAAGACAGCTCCTCATATTAAACACACCATGTCTGGGACAGTGCCTTTGCAGCTATTAGAGGCCAACACTAATGGAGTCACCTATTTCAAAGGTGTACTCGGAACTGAAAGCCTGAACAAGAAACAGTTGGAAATCCTACCTTTCTTCAACTATATTCTAGACAAGTTTGACACAAAATCTTACAACTATAGAGAGTTTGATCAACACATCAGCAAATCCACATCAGGACTGACCATCAACTCTCATATCACTGAACATATTGACCAACCAGACCAGTATGAACAAGGCACGCTGATTTCCAGCCATTGTCTTGATGAGAATTTGCCAAAAATGCTTGATATTTGGAGGGAAATTTTCAATAAACCGAAATTTCAAAATAAAGAAAGACTGGGCATGCTGTTGACCAACTACTGCTCTTCATTGACTAGCGGAATCATTGATAGTGGACATGTATTCTCCATGCAAATGGCGAAATCGCTGGTGTCTTCTGTAGACCAATGTAAGGAGCAACACCAAGGAATTCAACATATAATTAACATGCAGGAAGTCCAGAAGAAATACAAAATTGATGAAGTTGAAAATATTATGAATGAGATTGCATCTAAAGTCTTAAATGGGAACAATCTAAGAGCAGCTTTTCATTACTGCAATACAAACGCAAATGTCCTCACAGAGGTTGGAAAATTCTGCACTGATGTGTGCAAAGATGCAAAAGATGTGAATAGAATTAACTGGGTAGATTCCGAGAAAATGTCAAAGACGCAACGTGGGGTACAAGTTGTTATGAACATCCCTGTGAATTTCTGCTCAAAAGTTATACCCACTGTAGGATACACCCACCCAGATTACGCGAAATTACGAGTGCTATCAAAATTCTTGACCTCGAAATATCTACATCCCATAGTTAGAGAACAGAATGGGGCATACGGCGGAGGTGCTGCTATATCCCTTGATGGAATCTTCAGTTATTACTCTTACAGAGACCCTAACTCAAGAACAACACTTGACGTTTTTGACGAAACATCAGAATGGATGATCAAAAATTCCTCCTTGGTTGATGACCAGAATTTGTTTGAATCGAAACTTTCAATTCTCCAGCAAATGGACCAACCTATAGCTGAATACATGAAGGGAATCGACCTGTTTCTTTACGGGTTGTCGTACGACATCTGGAAAACGCAGAGAGAGCGGGTTTTGGCGGTCAACGCGTCGGATTTGGTTGAGGTCTGCGAGAAGTATTTGACTCCAGATAAATGGGCTGGGAAATGCGTGATTGGTGAAGGTGCTGGTCAGCAGTTGAACAAGCAAGGAGAGACTTGGGAGAAACTTAGTGGACCTCAGCAGTAAATAAAAAAAAATTAACTGAATGGTTCGGCTTTGAACACAAGAGACGTTTTGTCAGGTGTCTTTAAAGTTAAATAGACATCTGTAAAGCATATTGAGATGTTAGATACTCCAAAAGGGTATTAATGAGGAATAGAGAAGATATGAAATTCTGCCGAGCAGTGCTTAAAGCTTAGAAATATTATAGACAATCTTTATTGAATACTTAAATAGCTCGTTTATCTCTTATGTTATCTTCTTTCGGTCGCAAAATAAAAGGATACGTTTTTTGTTTTAAACAGTAATATTTATTGTTATTCTAATGAAACTATTTTTCTCTCTAAAATACATATTGTAGTTCGTTATTTATTACAGAGTATTTTGTGATGTTTAAATACTGTTGTAAATAAATATATTGTTCTTATCCATACTTTTATTTTATTCTAATTAATACCACGGCTCTTTTGGGCTATCTACAGGATGTAAGTCTAATACGGGTGAAGCTCTTAACGGGGGTAGTTTAGGACACAAAAAGTACATTTAGATAACTTTTTCTACCCTCCTGCCGGCAAACAGCACATTGGCGGCCGCTGCGCTAAACTAAGTTGCCGCCTGCCAGCTCCATTGAGCAGAAAAATAGTATACACACCTCGGCCGTTAAATGGGAAAGCCTCGGATCACATGATTACACGTCATCTGAGACATTTCCCACTTAAACGGCCTTGGCATGTAATCTCATCATCATCATCATATCAGCCGAAAGACGTCCACTGCTGAACATAGGTCTCTCCCAAAGATTGCCACAATGACCGGTCCTGCGCCACCCGCATCCAGCATGTAATCTACTATTACTTAAAATTAGAGCAATCAAAATGCTATGTAGAGCAACACAATCAAGTTAAAACACTCGATGACAGCTAATTTCAAAAGCAGATATGAAATAACAGTAGATATGTTCAGTATATCAATATTAACAAATGTTCGTACAAAAATCTTTAAAAAAAAACTGCAGGGTCATATAAATGTGACTTAAAAAACCTACCGTGGACCGTGTTGGCCGGCGCCGGAACTTCCTAGTGGGCATAGTCTCATACTTTTCAATGGAAAGAATAGTTTTTTGTCTGATACGTTCATGGTATGGTACGGTCTAGTGGGCAGAGACCTTTAGACTATTTAAAACCTCCTAGGTGGCCTATTCTATAATTCTAGGTGGCCTATTATAGTCCCAAAACCTCAAACTCACAGGTAACGGGAATTCAGTTCAAACTTACTGGCATAGACAATCGTTGATTTTTTTTTCAGATAATGGCGTTACCGTTAGCCTTCGAACATCCGAGAGACTTCTTTGTTGATTGCATTGCATTTTTAAAAAACTACAAACATTTATATAACTTCCCAAACACGGATATACTGGTCCGAAATATTTTGGAAGAAATAAGCGTAGACAATTTGGAGAAAATGGAGGTTTTCGACAAAAACTTCGACCTACCCGCATGGGATATTCTTGATGGTTTCTTTTTGAAATTGAAACGATTAAAAGTATTTCATGAAGAGTTTGAAAAGATTAATGGTTTGGAAAATTCAGTGCAAGTTCCTGTTAGCCCGAAGAAGAGACATGAAATTGTGTATTTGGCGAAAGAAGTGAAAAACGTTTGCGAGGAAAATGGATGTGATGTGGTTGTAGACTTTGGTTCAGGACTGGTAAGACAATAATTATGATCTGTTGACAACCAAAACTCACCAGATAACAAATACCTACTTGAAATAAAGCTCGTATCGTATCTCAGTTCTGATTGATTACTGACATACGAGGTTGCTAAGAGTAGTGATAGTGATAGTTTTTATAGTGAGTTTTGGTTGTCACGTTGTCAGCCGACGAAAATGTTATTATTATTATTACTTAATCGGGGTATTTCAAAGAAGTACATACATCACTCTTTTCTTCTACTTGCTATAGTTCTGTGGTACTGCTTATCGCCAGCTGGTGGTAGGACCTCGTTCAGGGTCCGCCCGTGTTTCGGTTTGGGTAAGATAGCCGGTGTAATTACTGGCATAGATAGAAGCAATCCACCCAAGTCCTCAGGGCTGCCTACCCGGCGATTTTTTGCTCACAATGTCCGTGGGCCTCAGTTCCTGCTTTCCATCAGATGGGCTGAGAACTCAGTTGTCTATCTTCGTCACATGAAAAAATAGGTGGGCCGTGTGCTTGCTTAACAGCGTCGTGGCATAAAAAAAGCTAAACCTAAGTGGATTAGATGTTAAATATTTTAATACCACAATTTTCTGTTTTCAGGGCTACTTAGACCAGATAATTTTCGAAACATCAGAACTAAAAGTATTAGGATTAGAATGTAACCCCTCTCACTATGCAGGAGCAAAGAAAAGGCAAACCAAATACCATCAGAACTCGACAGAAAACGTAAAATATATAAAACATACAATAAGCGAAAATTCCGATCGCCAAATAGAAGAATACTTGACGGATAAGTTTTTAAACTTTAACGGTTTCTGCATAGCTGGACTCCATGCTTGTGCCGATTTGACGGTTGTGGCATTGGATTTATTTTTGAAAATGGAACATGCAAAGGCAATGGTTATAATGCCATGTTGTTATCACAAGATGGACCAAGAAAACGGAAGATTTAAGAATTTTCCTTTAAGTGAATGTCTTAAAGAGGTTTTTGAGAAAGAAAATGGTTTTGAGTTCATAGGAGTCCCTTTCTTGAGACTGGGAGCGCAGCCACCTTGCTTAGTTGAGGATAATTTAGAAGATTCGGTGTTTAATCTGCTTGCAAGGGGCGTTTTACAGCTTTACGCAAATAAACGTGAGTATTTCGGTATTTTACTTATTAATCCGGTTCGAAGGACCACAAGTACATGTACAGTCAAGTGCAAAAATAAGTATCGAAAGAATCCGTTCATAAATATGTTACGACGTTCTTATTACACAGAATTAGAGTGCACTGGGACATATTTTTGAACGTTTTTGTATACCCCTTATTTTGTCTTCGACTGTACATGTCGACATTTAGATAGTACTCCTGTGTTTCACAATGTCCAAATATAATATATCTGGGGATAAGCATTTCCATTGTTACTATCATACTGTGTTCATCATCATCATCATCATAATTATCAGACGAAAGACGTCCACTCCATGCTACATAGGCCCTCAAAGATTGCCACAATGACCGGTCCTGCGCCGATTCTGTGTTACCTTTAAATAAATAATGAAACAGGAATGTTTTTAAAAAAAACGTCAACGTCAACCAAAAAGACGTCCATAATCAAAATATATTAAATTAAAATATATTTAGCTCAGATTTATAATACAGTTTGATTTACAAATAGGCAAAAAGATATTATATAGAAATAGTAAATCTCTGTAGAGATCACGTCCGGAGCCCGAGCTAGTCGCCTCTGCATGCCCGGCCGTCAGTTCAGCTGTCATCCTGATTGTTTGCAAACAAAAATAACAAAATGTTGATGTGATATATGAATATAAACTGAGATAAAGATCTATTTATCACCTGAAAACTTTCAAGTAATAGCTTCGAGATACCTTGACTCTGCCGGTGCCACAGAGGAGCGCTTCGCTACGCGGCCGCCGACGGCAGCCGCAACGGACGTTTATATTTGTTTACATTGTGTTTTGTATTATTTAATATTAGTCGCTCGCTTAAGTTTTGTTTAGTAGTTTACTGTGTTTGTAGTTAATGAGTTCTCCTTCTGATTCGACGTGTCCCTATTGTCACGACCCGTCACGTGTGTTTACTTCGCGAGGGTTAAAGGTGCACATTACACGTATACACAAAGATGTTGCCCGCCCCGCAGCTCCTCAGTTCCCTAGCAGTTCTAACGCACGCATTAATACCTCGCCGTCGTCACCATCCCCGAATACGCAAACGTATGGTTGTACCCTAAACCAACTAGCCTCATTTAAAGAGTCAGTGCGAGTGCTACGTCACATACCAAAAGGAGCAAGGAGCACTGCGGCCAGTAAGCTATGCAGTATTATTGATAGTTGTATTTCAATTAATGGAGTGGAAGAATGGTGCGCCCTTCTTTCATTTTCTTATAGGGCCTTGAGGACTCCTCCAATGGCTGGATCAGGATCCCTTACTGCAAAGGTTAAGGAAAATATTGTCGCTTTTTCGTATTTATCGTCTGACGATTACGCGGCAACCTCACGACCACTATCACTCACTAGCACAATTGAAGGGAAAGTTTATGAAGGCGATTTAAGGGGAGCAGTCCGTTTACTTATCAGTGAAGACACAATCGCACCTTCAAACCCAGATACTCTTGCAGCATTACAGTCCAAACACCCTAGTCCATCACGCCCTCTCTGTTTTCCAGCTGAGCCCGAACATAACTGCCCATCTTTGTCGGTGAAAGTTGAGGATGTGGTTTTGGCACTAAACACCTTCCAAAGTGGATCGGCAGCGGGTTTGGATGGCATTCGCCCCGATCACCTTAAGGAACTGACATCTACCACGGCCGGAGATGGTGGGGTAAGGTTATTGGAGTCCCTAACAAAACTTTGCAATTTTTTGCTCAGTGGACAACTGCACCCTGAAGTGTGTCCATATTTGTATGGAGCTTCCCTTTGCGCTTTAAATAAAAAAGAGGGAGGAGTGCGGCCAATAGCCGTCGGGAGCACTTTTCGTCGACTTGTAGCCAAGCTGGGGTGTCGTGCGGTACGAGAAAATATGGCTTCCTATCTTCAGCCATCTCAGTTGGGTTTCGGGACCCGTTTAGGTTGCGAAGCAGCTATACACGCCGTGCGTTCCTTTGTGTTAGACCCTGATAATTCGAACAGTGTAGTTATAAAATTAGATCTAAAAAATGCTTTTAACACCGTAGAGAGGGACGCCTTATTGAGCGAGGTTAAAGAACATATACCGACACTCTACCCTTTCCTGTACCAAGTATATTACACAAATTCAAATTTATTCTATGGTTCTAACTTAATACACTCTCAAGTAGGTGCCCAACAGGGAGATCCACTTGGGCCCTTAACCTTCAGTCTATCCATCCAAAAAGTAATAAGAGAGCTCAAGTCCCCTCTAAACGTGTGGTACCTGGACGATGGCACCATTGCAGGCAAGCCAGAAGTTGTCGAGCAGGACTTGCTTATTTTGCTTCCACGCCTGAAAAATTTAGGGTTAGACGTGAACACAGCTAAATGCGAATTTTTCTCGTGTGGGTCGGAATCGTGCTACCTGTTTCCCTTCTTCTCATCGTTACTCCCTGGCCTTAGAGCCCTTAATCCTGACACGTTTTATTTACTTGGAGCCCCCATATTCCCTTCCGCGATCCCAGAGGCTCTTCGAACTCGCAGGGATCTTCTCCTACTAGCCAATGAACGCCTCAAGCACATCAACCCACATGTTGCCCTGGGTGGCGTTTTATAAAGTTACAATTTACAATTTCGCTGTTTGCCTCTCTTTCTAGCCAATACGTGCGTGCGTTAGAGAGGCAAACAGCGAAATTGTAAATTGTAACTTTATAAAACGCGACCCTGGTTCTTATGCAGAAGTGTCTGGCTGTTCCTAAAATCACCTACCTCCTACGTACTGCCCCGGTCTGGCTATTCCCGACGGATATGGATTCCTTTGACACCATTATTAAAACAGCTTTGGAATCCATTGTCAACGTGTCCCTGAACCTCGACAAGTGGACACAAGCTACACTCCCTATCCGGTACGGAGGAATCGGGGTACGATGCGTCCGGGATGTGAGCCTACCGGCTTTCTTAGCGTCGGCACATGGGGTAGTAGACCTAGTCGCTAGCATTTTACCTCAAAATGGCGACAGGGAAAGCTTACCGTATGTAGCCGACGCCCTGGAGGCATGGTCGACTCTCCACCCGGACACGCGCCCGGAAAACCCCAGCATACAGCGCGCCTGGGATGACATGGGCTGTAAAGCCACCCTTGATCATCTGATCGACGGGGCAGAGGGAACAGACCGTGCTAGGCTCCTGGCGGTATCGCGCCCCGAGGCTGGGGCATGGTTACACGCACTACCGTCACCTCAACTGGGCACTTTACTCGACGGTGACTCATTGCGCGTGTCCGTCGCTCTTCGCCTGGGCTGCGATGTATGTGAACCACATGTATGCATCTGCGGTTCCATGGTAGGAGCTGACGGTCACCACGCACTGAGTTGCCGGCACCCGCGTCATCATGCCCTAAATGATAACATCCAGAGGGCCCTCAGATCAGCTGGTGTTCCTTCTGCGCTTGAGCCGCCAGGTCTCAGCCGCACTGACGGGAAACGCCCCGATGGCCTGACTTTGGTGCCATGGGAGAGAGGACGGTGCCTGGTTTGGGATGCGACATGCGTGAGCACCTTCGCCGCTTCCCACATTAGTCGCACCACACGTGCTGCTGGAGCGGCAGCCGAGTGGCAGGCGAACTTAAAGCGGCAGAAATATAGTCTCCTAGGACCGAGCTATATTTTCGTTCCCGTCGCGGTGGAGACAGCGGGCTGCTGGGGAGCTGACGCGAAAAAACTTATTCGGGACATCGGACGTCGTCTCCGACAAAAAGGAGAGCATCCTCGCTCAGAGTCGTTCCTGGTGCAACGGCTGTCCATGGCTATTCAACGCGGAAACGCTGCGAGTGTTATGGGCACTTTTGCACCCGGAACGACGATGGGTGGCTTATTTACCTAATAATAATATGTTATTTTTAGTCTTTTTGTTTTTAAGTTAGTTTTAATTTTAATTGTTTGTAGAAACTTTAATATTTGATTTACGTCAATAATAAATTACAGGTTTAAAAACGCTTGTTAAGCGTAAGATTATGTAATTATAATAATAAATTTATAAGTTTTAATAATAAATAAATAATGAATACATCGTTTATTTTCAGATAATTGTAAATTAAAAAGAAACAAAAGAAAGGCAGTCAAAACGAAAACTACAGGTAGAAACTTCGAGTCCTACATACAAGATGCCTGTACAGGATTCAGTTTGTTACAATCTAATGAACCAAAACTACCTAATAATAAGGTAGATTCTCCAGAAGTCGTCGACTTAAGTATCGATTGTGAAGAATTGAGATCGATTTGGCGGGAATATTCAAGCTCTATGGTCAGAAAAAAGGCAGCCATTTTTATTTTACTTCAAAATTGTTTACAGCCAGTTATAGAGAACCTTATTTTGTATGATAGGGTAGTTTATTTGAAGGAAAAGGGTCTCAGCAATTGTAAGTTCAAAAGGATTGTAAATGAAAAAATATCTCCAAGGTGTTTAGCTTTATTAGCTTGTAAATAAAATAAACCAAATACGCTTGTAAATAAAATAAGATATTTATTTTATTTATTTATTTATAAATTTCCTTGTATTGTATTACAATTTAACCCTAATCAAAACTGTATAAAAATTGTATTCTAGACAAACTTTGACTCTATTTTTGGCAATGTCAAATCTAAATCAGGATCTTTAGTGTGCTCTACTACTATATTAGGTTTTCTCTTCGCCATGCTTGTCCCATGTCTCCTTTTCATATGTTTATTATAATTAGACCAGTTTGTGAAATTCCTCTGACAGAGTTCACAGCAATATGGCTTTGCTCCTGTATGCTGACGTAAATGTAAATTCAATATATTCTTAAATCTGAACGCCTTGCTACAATGCGGGCAGGCAAATGGTAAGGAATCTGTGTGGATGATTTCATGTGAACGGAGCTGTTTCTTAAAACGAAAACACCGGCCACATTGCACACATGAAAATGGTTTAGAGCTGTCATGTAGTTTAGCGTGAGCTTTCAACCGTATAATAGTTTTTAAAGCCCGATTATACATATATCACATTGGAAAGGACGGGCATCATCATGTGACACTACATGCGTTGCTAAGTCACTTTTGTTGAAGAATCCCTTTCCACATCGGTCACATATATGTGCCCTTTTCTTAGGGCCCCTTTCTGTGTGGACGAGTAGGTGACCATTTAAAGTGCCTTTATTTTTAAAAGTCTTCTTACATATTGCACAAGATAATCCTTCTGATATATCCATGACTGCTATTGTGCTGCCTGCACGGTTCTTGTAGTACATTTTAACATGTTGGTTTAAGTCCTGTGAATTTGGGAATTGTGTATTACAACCAGCACATGTGTATTCCGTAAATTGAATGCCCTTTTTTGTGAATACTAACTTTATGGCTTGATGAAAATTTAGGAATTACATATATAGCATGACAGTTTTAAATGTTTCCTGTGCCGTTT
>JALPQI010014625.1:0-31893 GCA_025490895.1 Thaumatotibia leucotreta
CACAGGCCCGACGGCTCGCTCTACGCGGACCACTCGTGAGTGGACCCTATGAGTCTATCAGCCAGATGGCCGTAGTAATGACATACGGTACTAAACCGTGGTCGTTTACAATGGGCCTCATAAGAAGGCTCAAAGTCACCCAAAGGGCAATGGAGAGGCCTATGCTAAGAGTCTCTCAGTGAGATCGGCAGCAGAACCAAAGTAACCGATATAGCTCTTCGTATCGCTAAACTGAAGTGGGCGGGGCACGTCGCGCGTAGAACCGATGGCCGTTGGGGCAGTAAGGTTCTCGAGTGGCGGTCACGTACCGTGAAGGTCGCTGGATACGGGTGGCACAGGGCCGGTAATTTTTTCGTGGAGGCCAGTATTCTCCAGTGAACGTCTTTCAGCTCATATGATGATGATCATGATAATAGAATCCGTATGTTTCTACCAAATATCTAAAGCAGTACTTCAAAATCTACATATCGCTAAACCTAGCGGTTGTGGCAGGCAGTAACACTAGAGTATCAGATTTGAGGAGTTGGACGTTAGTATTAAATTTGCATGTTTTACCTATACTTCATATCAAAATAACTTCTTTAAAATCAAGATATCGATAAAAGATAAACCTTACGATTATTGTAGGCAGTACTGCAGCATCAGGAGTGAGGAGTTGGAAGTCAAGATCAGGCTGTTAGTATTTGATTATGCTAAACATGTTATACTTTCATTTTCACGTGTCTAGCACTCTCGGTTAAGGTAAGCAGTACGTCTGCAGCATCAGGCTTTGAGGATACAAGGTTAAAAATATTATAATATTGCATTGTCATGGTGACTTGATAAGAGTTCCAAATTATATTGATTTCGGTGCAGTAGAAGTGGTCGAAAAATCGATCACAAGATTTGAAGCATCGACGACAGTTGATACGCGGTGAAGTTAATAAAAACCGTTTAAAAAGTAGGCCTATTTTCAGCAGTGGACGTCTTTCGGCTGATATGATGATAGTAATCCATGCTTGTGTTTCTTATTTCATCACCCCGTTAGTTTAATCAGGTTAGTCATCGCAGTAGTGTTTCAACTTTCAACTATGATGTCGCTGCTGCTCATAACCAATTTTCAAGTAATTAACGGTCAATGACATTTCAATCCATTAGTCGACTCTTACGACATTCACGGAAAGAGTTCGTCTCATCACAAAAATATACCTACACAGTGTTTTTATTTCTGTTAAATTAAAGGAAGCTTATTTAGGTCAAAAATAATCAATTTCTCTAGAAAACTCTCTAAGAAACTAGTGTCTTAACTCTTACTGTTATTGAGTTATTATAAAAATAAGTTTAATGACTGAACAAGTGTATTGCAACGTTTATTACATCCTAATGAAACTTATTTTGACGTGTGCCGTCACCTCAGTCACCTCTGAGATCTTATTCTTAAGGTTCTCTCACGCTTGCCATTACAATTATTATGTATGAAAACGAAAAAAAAATTTTTTTTTACGGAATGAACAAAAACCGATGTACCAGGCAACTTCTATTAATGTCCCAAATAACCTGTCCAATTGAACGGAAATCAATAAAAACACGGTGTATATGCCCTTAACGTGATATATTATGGCCGTGTGGTGAAGGCAGGAAGAATACATTTGTCACCACCCCAACTCCTCCTGCGCGTGTCGTAAAAGTCGACTAAGGGATGGAAGTGTCACAGACCATTTTTGATAACGATTGATGATGGGCAGCAGCGTCATCATAGTGGACTGGACACATTACTACGATCGCCAATCCGCTTGCCCAGCGTGGCGATTATGGGCATTTACCTCCTAATGCGTCTATACGCATAGTTAATAGGAGAGGCCAACGTCCAGCATTGGACTACCACAGGCTGATGATGTGTGTGATGTGATATTTAATACTTATGTTTGCTTCCTTAAGAGGATAATGGCAGCCTTGCCATTGGAGGAACCATTAGTGTTGCCATAATAAATATGCTACGTCTTGGCGTCGAGGCTGTAGACGATCGGTCAATCGCTTGATCAAGACATCGACCCTACCGCGAACACCGAAGTTCGCAAATTTCGGGAAATACTACTATAATAATGTGGGATGAAAATTATAACCCACTAAAAGGAAAGTTTTTTTTAAGTGGTTTTAAACATTTTATTAAAGTTAAATGTTTAACCGTTAGTGTACATTTATCGCGAAGTTTTTTTTTTCGTTTTATTACGCACTTTTCAGTGAGTTATGGCGAAAAGAGAATCTATCTTAAAAACATGTCATTATCTCTGAAACTAAGCTCATTCAACCTTATGTTCCCGAAAAACTACTACTACTAGGATTTGTATCTAATTTCCTATATAATATACGCTCCAGCTAAATTTGCAGGCCTTTTTGAAGTTTATCAATAGACAAAAAACAACTTTCAAAAAAGTTTGAAAGAGAATTTTTCACTTCTACTTAAAAAAACCCAACTCAATAAATATTTCATAAAACAATTTGAGTAGTTCCACAGAATTGCAAAGTTTAGTTAAGTAATCAACGAGCTCCGTGTTATAATTATAAAAAGTAAAGTAAAATACAGGAATATAAAAATAAACATACCATTTTCTATTCTTCCTTCTGGCAAACAAATAAAAATCACAGTAAACACACAGCACCTCACTAACGGAATCACAATCGATATTTTCACAACACTGTCTCCCAATCGAATGGACTCCACAGCTGCCTGATTCTCGATCTGCAAAAAATAATGGCGAGTTAGTGAAAGTGAATGGCTGTTAGGTGTTGAGTCTAAGTCCGATGCAATTTTGGTTCGAAGAACAGTACCGCGAACATCGAATGGTTTTCGAGCATTTGTCTCAGTTATACTTAACATTTACGATATCGGAGTGACATAGACAGGTGCTCGAGATTTACGAGCGTGGTTTGTGGTATACCCTCAGTTTGTTTCTTTGGTCCATTGCGTGATTAAAAATAATTAAGTCATATTAAGTATACTGTAATAATACCTGTCAGTAAAAAACCGGCCAAGAGCATGTCGAGCCATGCTCAGTATAGGGTTTCGTAGTTATTCAAAAACGGCTGGGCCAATTATGTTCGAAATATCTAGTTTTATTTTAAAATATTCTATGAACCCACAATTAGATTCAATATATCAATTAGATCAAATAACATTTTTTTTTTCTATATTTAATTTTTATCCTACCATTTGATAAGTGTAGGTATATAACCTGTAGGTATCAAATAGAAAATTTCTAGTATTAACGGCCACTGAGCTATGCTGCGAACATACGGACAGACGAAAAGATGACTACTTGTTACGAAATATTGATTTATTTCTTACTTTGACTCACGTTGTCATTTTTAACAAACTTAACTTTATAGCTGTGCTGTATTCCCAATCGATAATCGAAGATTTTTATTACCTGTCACAATCGATTTGGCAAGAACCCTAAATTGCTCATTGAAGAACTTTGAGGTCAGACAGTGAACTTAAAAATTCATAATATTCTCATTTGTCTCTGTCAAACCAATTGACGCATTCGTTGGAGTGATAAGGACAGAAGCTCCAAATTTACGACTATCGAAATTCGCGGTTGTCACTTGTCCTACAGAATTGCGCGTAAAATTTATAGTGTAGTCATTCCTTGACCGTGTTTCATACGAGGGCTGTTCCGAAAGTTTTTAGTTGCTCCGGTTCTATTCATGCGATTTAAATTAAATTTATATCATTGTAAGGGACATTTCAATACTTATTATGGTTAATACATTTATGCATGTAATGGGAATAGTTTTTATATTATATTTATTTTACAAAATGCTGTTTTGTATGAAATTTAACATTGCATGGAAAAATTAGCCATTTTTGACACATTGAAGCATATTTTGTATCAAAATCTTTGAAAGCCGTACTTAAATATACCCGGGATAAATAATTTAGTTCATTTTGCGTTTTTTTATTATAATTGAAGAACAATGATTATTAATTGAATGATGATTTTTACAATATTCGAAATTCCAATTTTAGAATTTACGATTTTTTTCGATGCCTACTCATTTATGATTAAAGTAAAGGATATCACGTAATTTGTACTTAAAAATAACGGAAATATCTTCAATTACTAGTACCTATAAAATAAAATAGATTTATAAGCGAATGATGTTCATAGCATATCATTAAAAAAGTGTCTTAAAAACCGGTATCATGGTCATTGGAGTAAGGCTCGACACGTCTAAGTAAAACAAAATAATAAAAATATCTAAAATCTTTACTAAAAACAAAATTACACCGCCTAAAGCTTCATTGAAATATCCCTCAAAATAGTGTAAGTTTTATTGAAATCGCATGAATAGAACCGGAGCAACTTAAAACTTTTGGAACAGCCCTCGTATTCGCATGGTGTCGTAATGTAAGGAAAATTCCTTGTATTAAAAGTATAAACTTTAATTAAGACGTGTAATGCCGACACGTGATTGCGAATGATTTTATGGGCTTATAAAAGTTTAATCGATAGGTCGTTTTACGAGTTTGAACAAGTTACGACAAACTTGGATTGAACAGTGCGTTAATTTATATTCGGGCACACACAATTCCATCATTCTTAAATATGATAATCATTATTAATGAGGGATGTCAGCCTCCATAGCCTAGTTGGTAGTGACCCTGCCTACGAAGCAGGAGGTTCCGGGTTCGAATCCTGGCGTGGGCATTCTTTGTGTATTTATTTAAAATACTTATTCAACGATACCCCATACTATCACCAATATTTGTTCCTTGATCATGGTTGTGTATGTATTTATATTATATGTCCTATCTATTATACGAGTATACATACAGGGCGTCCCACGGCGATGCCACATGGAGGGAAAGTACCTTAAATATCATATGTAAATAGCGTATTTTGCTGAAAGAAGACTTTATTTTATTTTTAAGACTTAGTAAAATTGCATTCAAATTTTTTTGATTTTTTTTCAAAAAACATGTATGCCTTACCCACATCACAAGACTTAATTGAGCTTACCGTGGGACTAGGTCGATTTGTGGAAGATGTCCCAAGATATTTAAGATTTAAGATAAGGGTGTTTGATTCTTTTTTCCGCCACCATGGGGCGGTGTGATGGCACCACTGTGGCGCAAGGTCCAACGAGCTTCCAAGTCGATTCCCAATCCCATGAAATGAACTAAGTTCTAGTAATTTTGTTTACTATAGTTCTGGAAATATTATTTGACTGACTCTTATCTTACTTACGACCTTTTGTTTTGCGTCATTAACAATAGAAAAGTGGTAGACTGCTGATTGTCTAGTAAGTGTTAACGCAAAACAAAAGGTCGTTGTAAGTAAGATAACAGTCGGTCAAATAATATTTCCCGAACTATGCCTACCAGTCACTTTGCGCCCCTAATTTTAGAGCTCAATTTTCAGTTCGGCGACCGTTTTCTAGTCATAATCTATTACAAAATCAATAAACTTCCAAATAGGTACAATAGAATTTTGGTATTTTAACCTAACGCCTAGGTGAGGTCGCCTGTATGCTTAGCCCATCATTGGTATGTCAGTATGTCGCCGCGAGATAGATTCTCCATCTTTTACTAACTATATGAATAAAAAAGGGATAGAAGTTTATCTCGCGGCGACATATTGCCGCACTAATCATGTGCTAAGCCTACTGATGGCACAAAAAATACCGACCCTCATTGGAACCCTAGGAAGCTCTAGAACCTTGTCAAAATGACACGTAGTAAGGAGCTACTTACAATTTGATATTTATAACGTTACTTTGACATAGTTCCTGAGTCGCATAGGGTTCCATTGATCTTCATTCAGCATTCATTGAACTTGCCCCGGTTTTTCTCTCGATATCGTAACTTAAATTAATTTCTATCCGTCGCACTTGCACGGCGATGGTACAAGCAAGTAAATTACACCGAAATTGTCAAATGCAAACTATTCGACGAGTTGAAACTAACCGCGCAGATTCAACCGAAAACCATGATTGACATGTTGGCCCTATCGCGCTTACGTATGAATTTATATGTGCGATAAAGAGGCAATGTCGATCGTAGTTCGCGTTAGGCCCTCAGCTGACCTAGCCAAGACGCCATTCTACAATCGTATACGATAAGCGATAAGTAATAAATGTATGAGAATGGCAGATTCCTACGAAAAGTCACGTGAGCAATTTCCACGCATTATTATGGTCACGTGACTTATCGCTTATCGTATACGGTTGCAGAATTTTGCCTTGGCCTGCAGAAGTCTTCGGATGGTTCGGCGTTTATCATATATCGTGGAATGTTACTTTCGCACTTATATTAGTTAGCACAGCTAGCGACAAACAATAAAAAAGAAATCGAAGTAGGTTGAATATAGGAGGGAAAAAGTTTTTATCTTCATCAAAATTATTGTTTGAAGCGTCAAAACGGGTTAGCCTCTTACCTTGAAAGAAAACACATACTTATTTACTTAGAAAAATAAGGTAGGTAACTAAGGAAATATGCGAAGAAATTTGCATAAGTGTTGAAAGTTGTTAAATATTTAGTTCCTAACGTGTCGTTATGTGTATGCAAGTAAATATTTCCAGCAACCTGGTATATGTCGGTAAACACAATAATTACCTGTCACCATTGGAGGCTAGCACATGTTATGTGACAAGTGACAGTATCTCGAGGATTTTTCTCTGTCACTCAAACGAAGGTGTCATTAGAGTGAGAGAGACAAATCCTCGAAATGTACGAATACCGTTTTTCGCGGTAGCGCTGGTCCCTTTTTAACCAATACAATTAAAATAAGACGTGTGTATCGATGGTCGATTGCAATTAGCAATAAAATTGTAAATAGGTAAAATTAAAGGCTTTTATTTTAATATTATTTTATTTTTTAAAGAAATCACTCATATTGTTATATAATAGGTATTCAAATCTAATATTTAAAGGCCTTTCATGAAAAAAAACCTCATAATGTTTGTGTTACGAAGTTAAATTTTGTGCAACTACTTTTAGCAAAAAAAAGGCGTAATTCAAATTTTCTATGAGCGATCAACAATACGCCCCTAATTTTTTTTTATTTCACTTATTTTTCGAATGCCAAATGTTTGGCCAGAGTACACGTTATAATTAGTGTAACTAACTTTCGTCACCTTTCGTACTTAACGATTGACTCGTTCTTAATTGTTATTTTGATTACCTACGGCCCTAAAAACTGCCAATCGTATGCTACGTTCAGTGTCGTATATAGTTTTCTCTCTGTCACTTTCTTATTAGTGGGACAAAGATAAGATTGCGTTTCGTTCAAGAATGATCGTAAAGGTGGATTTAGACCACACGAGCGAATGCTCATTAAAACCCCCACTCTGCGAAATCAACGAATTTCGACGAATTACGTTTTGTGTAACGTTTTCGTAGAGGCGGGGATAAAATGAGCATGCGCTTGTTCGGTCTAAATTCACCTTTAGCGATTGGCATCTTAGCTATGCATACTGAGGATTCGCAATTTGTAGATATAAGACAGTATAAAAATACACGCTTTTGTCAATTAACAAATTCAATGTCACCTTGGCCCAGTTTTACACATAACACGTAGCTTATTTGTAAAATCATTACCACATTTAATTATAGCAATTAATACAAGTAGCAATAAAATTCCGCTACAGGCAAGTGTCATTAAAATGTGCCCGATATTATGCAAAATATTGGACAAGGATATTGAAAGGTACATTTAGACCAAACGAGCATACGCTCATTCTATCCCCCACTCTACGAAATTCGTTCGTTACACAAAATGTCATTCGTCGAAATTCGTTGATTTCGTAGAGTGGGGGATAGAATGAGTGAATGCTCCTCAAGGCTTTGAACACACATCATTTTTAAATAAGTAAGGTGGAAGATGAAACGGTTTTTTTAATGGGATAAGACAAAAAGACTACGCTACGCGCAATTCTGTAGGAAGTGTAGGACAACCGCGAATTTCGATAGTCGTACATTTTGGAGCTTTTGTCCTTATCACTCCAACGAATGCGTCATTGGTTTGACAGAGACAAATGCTCGAATATTAGGAATTTTTAAGTTCACTGTCTGACCTCAAAGTTCTTCAACGAGCAATTTAGGGTTTTTGCCAAATCGATTGTGTCAGGTAATAAAAATCTTCGATTATCGATTGTGAATACGGTGCACAGCTATAAAGTTAAGTTTGTTGAAAATGACATCGTGAGTCAAAGTAAGAAATATTTCGTAACAAGTAGTCGTCTGTTCGTCTGTCTGTATGTTCGCAGCATAGCTCAGTGGCCGTTAATACTAGAAATTGATACAGGCATTCATATTAATCACGCAATTTGATACAGGTATACATATTAATCACGCTGACAAAGTGCCAAAATAAAATATAGAAAAAAAAAATGTTTTCGGATACCTCCCCTCCACGTAAAGCGGGGATGATTTTTCTATTTCGCTGTAATCCTATAGTATGGAGTATCGTTGAATAAAGGTCTCTGCCCACTAGACCGTAGCATACCATGACCGTAGCATGAACGTATCAGACACGGAATGTGAAACGACACGGACTACTATGCCCACTATAACGTGTGTACATCGTTTCATGTCCGTGCTAAGCCCGTTGCATCCGCGTCGCAACCACGTATCATCCGCGTCGCAATTACGTATCATCCCCGTAGTATGAGCGATTCATATCCGTCGTTATCGTTCCATTGTCACAGTTTTATCAGTTGCAAATTGTTTTCGCGCCCTTTAGATTAGGTACTATCGCTGTGCTAGTATTTTCCTAGGAGTTTATTTCTACACCTATTTTTCTGAGCAGACATCGTAAACTGCGATCGAAATCCATTGAAGTACCTACTAGAGTTGTTACTGAGTCAAGTCAAAGTCAAAAATTATTTATTGAGTAGGCTTAGCACAACAAGCACTTTCGAATCGTCGGTTATACTACTTATACATTTATATGGCGGAATGTGTTCATTTATCATTAATATTATTATAGTATTAAATTACACTTATCATTGTCTAGGTAACCTAGACACCATGTAAAAAAAGAAACAAATTGTGCAATCTATCTGGATAAATTCGTTAAGTTATATGACTGTTTCAAAATTGATATTTATTTAATTATTTTGGTTGTAAGAAACGAAGTAATATTTTTCAATCTCGATGAAAATCTTCGGTTTGAGGGTTTACAATCAATTAAGTAAGTTTTCATTCAGAAAATAGCTATGCTGATTATGTTTCCGTTGTCTCGCCATAAGAAAATTATTACTCACTATCAAAAGTGAAAAATTTGGAGAGTTTTGGATAAAAATTGTAAATACAATAAAAAAATGTAAATGGAACCCGTATGCTCACCGTTTCGCCGCCTGCGCACACCGTACCGGCAACGTTGCGTGCCATGCACGTAGCGTGTCGGGGCCGGCAAAATATTCTCGCCGACAATTCTTGTCGGTCCGTGCATGGCACGCGACGGTGTTGGCCGGCGACGGAACGTCCTAGTGGGCATAGTCTCATACTTTTCCATACAAAGAATATTTTTTTGTCTGATACGTTCATGCTACGGTCATGGTATGCTACGGTCTAGTGGGCAGAGACCTTAAGTATTTTAAAAGAATAAGGGTTTCAAAAAAAAGTTTTTCTTTTAAGTTTTCGGAGATAACCACTTCAAAATAAAAAAATCTGTCCCTCCCCCTCTAACTTTTGATCCGTAGGCCTAAAAAATATGAGAAAAATCATCAAAATCATCTTCACCGGTCATCAGTTCACCTTGTGGGGGGCCTACCCACGCTGCGCCTTCCGGTACGTGGCCGCCACTCGAGAACCTTCCCGCCCCAGCGGCCATCGGTTCTACGCGCAATGTGCCCGGCCCACTGCCACTTCAGTTTAGCGTTTCGGAGAGCTATTTCGGTTACTTTGGTTCTGCTGCGGATGGTCTCATTTTTAATCCGATCTCGCAGAGAGACTCCTAACATAGCCCTCTCAATTGCCCTTTGGGTGATGTAAGTGTATAGGTACGATTATAATTTTGTATACGTAATTTTAATTCAAACATTACAGTCGATTTAGTAGAAAAAGGACTTTACGATACGATGTGGTTTTCGAACGAATATAGGCTTAGATCTATAAAGTGACGTTCTAAGTGAATTCCTATTTGTAAAATTTCGAAACTGCTATGCGTATTATTAAGATAAGGATCTATTCGTTGCATCAGTACTGCAAACACTAAATTGCAACCTCTCTAGGGTACAAACTAAGAAGCTGCATTTAGAATTCCTTAAGTTTTCGTCACGATTAAGTTTGATGTATGTTCACGAATCTCTCGTTAGAAGACATTGCGTAGTTCTAATTCACATAATATATGTACTTGTATACTTATGAAAACTAGTACCTAATACTTTTGTACTTAAGTATCTAGTAGGTACCTAGGTACATACAAAGTATGAATGTGATCAAAAATGTCGTAGGTAGGTATATTTACAGAAATTTAGTGGGGCTGTGTTTTTTAGGCCAGGTAAAACATAGAAAACATGTCATACCTTTAATAGTATTAGTGGCAAACATGCATATGGCCTGATTGATAGTATAAGTTTCGAGATTTCAAAAACGGGTATATACGGCTTTTATTTTGCATCTTTTTTCTGCAGGTAGTTCTGAAAATATAAGGGGGCTTTATCTACGCAACTACGCATAGGTAGTTACAATATTGTTAAAGTTCAATTCAGAATCACTTAACCAGCACTTTGAATTGAACCCTTAAATGCATGACCTTGACAAAAACCTATTCAAATTTGAATTCTGACATGCTGTCAATAGAGTCCAGAATACATGATGCATATATACATCACTATGCATTTAAGGGTAAGCCGTACCGTGAGCTAGCAAGTGTCGGTTACGGGTTACGGTTTTACTCGATACGTAAATCAGACCATCGCGCTCGTTCCAATAAATAATTGCAAGCGCGATATAGTGCTTTACCTAACGAATAAAACCTAACATAACCGATACTTGGAACTCATGGTACGGCTACAATTACATTACATTGAATACTTCACTTCAGCTCGATCAAATACTGATGTCAATATTTTATTCAGACATTCCTATAGTTTTATTTCTTCAATGTAATTAAATTACCAACTTAGTATTTGAGTTAGGTCTCCAACAGTTACTGCACTCTAAAGTTTTCGTATCACGTCCAACTTAGAATGATAAATTATTACAATAGCATACAAAACTAAGACAATCACGATATCTAATATTCTGATTCAATTTCAAAGTACGCGATCTTGCAAGAGAGTTTGATGTAAATAGATGGTACTCTAATGATATGGGATTCTAAAATTCTTTTTGTCTTGAGAAAAATGTTAGGGAATTATTGGATTTGGCTTCAACAAGATCTAGACAGGGATCTACAATTGAGGTTCTTTTTTATTTTACATTTGATGTTTGTGCTAATTTTAGTTTCATTTATTCGTAATTATATACTTCATTTTTTTTATACCAGCTTTGTCGAGTACTTTCTTTGGCCGTGTGGTGACGGCAGTAAGAATACTAAGAATACATTTGTCACAATCCCAACCCTTCCCGCGGGTGTCGTAAGAATCGACTAAAGGATTTAAGTGTCACTGACAATTCTTTGATAGATCAGCAGCCAATTCGGTTGCCCAGCGTGGCGATTATGGGCGGGCATTAACCTTCTAATATGTTTGCATACATAGTTAATAGGAATGGCCTACGTCCAGCAGTGGACAGCGATAGGCTGATGATGTGATGAACTTTCTTCTAATAGCTAATATCTTCAGCTAATATAGCTGTATATTTTTACACTATATAAAATTATGATTTTAAAGTAGTTTTTTTTATAAACGTAGGTAGTGGTCAAAATTAGGGACCAGAGTATTTTTTTCCGTGTACAATTTTCTACAACGAATTTCAGAATGGCCCAGAAACGTTCGGTTCACATTTCGTTCTAGAATATTTTTCCACTCAAATAATATTGAAATCGCAAATAGAAAACTGAATTTATTATATCATGCCATACAAAAGGGAAGCTGGCTTTGTTCTAAACTAAAATAATGCTGGGATATATTGTCGCTACTTACTCAAGTTCGGATCTAAAGCTGTCAATTCATGGGAATGTCACCTTTATATTACTATGAATAAGGCTGGTTTTGCCATCCAGTGAGTATCCAGATACGAGGTTGGGTAAGTATTAGCGGCGATATTTTAAAACTGGAAATGTTAGGAAAACTGCATTCTGAGTAGCTGCTTAGAAAGCTTATGATTTAGAAAATAAAAGATAAAGACAAGGATCCAACAATGTACATTACTTAACCTTTTGGATGCCCATGACTGATATATCGGCACTGCAGGTTCAACACCAAAGACCGATATATAAGTCACGGTCCATAGAGATTATGGTGACGGGGCGCCTGTATTTAGGTTCAAAAATGTAGTGTCATGTATGGACCAGTTAACCCCACAGAGCCTTAATAACTTACCCCCTTCATGAGACGTTACAGTCACGATCAGTTATATTCAGGGATCGGACAAATGTGCGTCATTATTCGCAATAATATGGACATGGCACCAAATTTGATTGAATGAATAATTAAACGAATAATTTCTTGAAATTTGATTCTGAAGCTTTGAGGGGTCTATTAACAAAGGTATTCATAGTTACCGGTGTCAAAATAGTACATTTCCTAACTAGTGCGGGAATTATTTTTTTTCGGTGAGGGTGAAAGTTGGAGCCCGAGTGAAACGAAGGCGACAATCACCCGAGTTAAAAAAGTTTTTGCACGTGTAAGGGACGATTTTTTCACAACAAGTGCGCCAAAAAGAGAAATTACCGCGCGCGAAGCGTGCGCAAAGTTCGTTTTTGCGCACTAGTTAGGAAAAGGTAATTTTCTGAAAATTATTAAATGAATAATTATTCAATCAACTTTGGAGTCATGTCCATATTATTGCGAACAATGACGCACATTTGTCCGATCTCTGGTTAAGGTGCGGTTAAACTAAAAGAGCATTCGCTGTTCTAACCTCCCACTCTACGAAATTCGATCGGTACACAAAACGTGATTGGTTGATTTCTTAGAACGGGCGCTAGAACAGCGAATGCTCTTTTGGTTTAAACGCACCTTTTTATATTGGAGCGGCCACGGTGCTTACAAATATCTGCGCAGGCGTCTATTGTCATAGCGTTCGATTTCAGATACCAATATTAAATTTGAATACCGTTGTCTCTCCGTTCTAATAATATCTTCGGTGACTGTACCATACTTACTATGGTTGGGGTACTAAAACTAAACGTCATCGTGACCAATAAACCAATCAAACACCAAATCCGTAACGGTACAAACTGCAAGTTTTTCGAAACCTTGATAAAACTGACAATGGACAGTTTAATAGACAAGTTCAGAAAGTAAAGGCTTGTAAGACGAAAGGGCGTGCTTGTCTGCTAGACGCCAACATTTTCCGCACATAGTTTATCACAAAAAGTTGTCTCGAAACATTGCAAAAACTTTAACATCTCAACAAAGACTATCTCCATTTACATAACGTCGCTATTACGTCCTCAAACTCGGATTTAAAGCAATAAATTCATGGAAATGTCAACTTTATATCACTCTTAATACCGTCGTTTTTTCCGTCAAGTGAATATTGGAGATACGAGGTCTATTAAGTATAGCAGCGATAACCGTGAAAGTACGAGTATTCGCTATAAAAATAAACCATGTTTTTATCTCTGCCTTAAGAGAAATCGGTCACCAAGTGATCTTAATCGAGAAATATTGGCGTAGTAACAGGGTTAATGAGGCAGTGACTGAAATCGTATAATCCGAGTAAATATTGCGTAAGTATGCAAATTAAGGTTATTAAATCGGAAATCGTACGATTTATATGTGAATGAAGAGAACTTAACGACAAAATGTTGTCGGAAGACTCGCGAAATTGTGTCTTGTAATAAAATATATTTTTCCTAACTAGTTAGAGATTTATTAGGTGTCATAATATAGTAAAAGACTTAATTTTGTGACTATAATTAAACAATCACAGTCACAGGTCTTGTCAAAATAATACATAAATAAGTAGATACCTGTCTGTACTGTACCATTCGTTAATACATTATCAGCATATCTCAGTCCACTGCTGGACGTAGGCCTCTCCTGTTTCTATGCGTATAGATAGACGCATTAAGAAGTAAGAACTTCTGTATTTTATCGCTTTTAGCACGGCACGGGGTAACGGGGTACAAGCGCAAAAGATTTAATCGTTACATCAAGTATTTCATTGTCTCCTTACCATCATACGTAGTGGACGTGTGATGGTAAGGAGACAATGAAATACTTGATGTGCGAATGTCATGCCCTCGCCAGACAAAGGATGAAAGACTTCGGAACCGGCTATCTGGAACCGAAGGAGGTCAAAACGCTACCGCTAGGGTCCATCCTCAAACATATTGAGTCGATAGAACAATCCCTGGTAGGCGAAACAGGGGGCAATTACACAAAAGATAACCATGGGTCGAAGTGTATCCGTAAGAGCCCCACCAATAAGATAAGGTAAGACGTATGATGGTATGACATATCACATAATCGAACATTTAAAATTGCACATTGATATAAATTAAGCGTTAGTTCAGTAAAAAATCTGTTTTTATAAGTAATATTCCGCTACTACCTTGATCATCGCATGATAAAACGTAACCTTACCCACTCTTATCTCACCTCGCAAACCTAACGCGGCCGGCTTTCGATTACGTAGTAGCCACCTAAAAATCCACATTCGGCGTCGCATTTCTACATGTCTGTCCAACATAAAATGATCCCCCGTTAAAAACAGATTTTATGGTGCTACAGGTCAACTTGGTACACTACACACAGCGGATAATTTTGGTTATTTAGGTAGTTGGTTCACTGAGACCAGTTTCCGACGGTGATTTTGTTTATCTTTATGAAGTTAACACGTGACTTATAAGTTATGTCATAAGAATCGTAAGCAACCGACAGTAGATTTGAGATTTTAAAACGCACATGGGACCTAGCATATCTTTGGGCTTGACCATTAATCACGTCATACTGCATAGGGGAGGGGGTCAAGAAAAAATCACCAATTATCAATATCACCTTAGGGGAGAGGGGTCAAGAAAAATCACCAATTATCAGTATCACCATAGGGGAGGGGGGTCATCTGACAAATCACGTGTAATTTTTTGTTACTCTTTGATGAACAGCATTTTTTTTTAAATATATATAACCCTGTGTCACACCCTATACTGCAACAAAAAGCACAGGATTATGTGTAGCAAATGTCAAAGCATAAAGGTGCATTCAGACCAAACGAGCATTCGCTATTCTAACCCCATAGATATATGAAAGAGAGAGATTTGTAACGAAGCGAAATTGTAATGAGTCTCGGTGTCTCCGAGGTCGGGCCTTTGCCACGCTGTGATTGGCTAAAGCGCTACCATATGACGCGGCACTAGAGAGGAGGCTACGTCGATAAATTATTATCCATAGATAATTGATAATAATAATATATTTATTTATTATTATTATAATTGATAAAACCGGAATATTAAGAAAAACATTAAAATCGATCTATCATTCAATAAGAAATAAATACAGATTAAAATAACGCATTGGACGATGTATCTAATCTTTATAAACATATATTTGAATATGAACAAAGCGATTTATTAACGACATTATCTTAATTGTGGCTGGGAATCAAATGAACAAATAATTATTTAGACGGTTGTACCCTTAATAAACATAATGTTATCAGCCGTTTCCGCAATGGTCACATATTTAAATAAAACAATTTCAACCTTTGACAACGGTTATTGTAAAAGGCTCAAAATAATAATACGCGATATAATCTATATATATTGTTTTACCTTTATGAAGCTAAGATATTGATACAAAGGTCAAAATATGAAAGAAAAATTGAATATAATCAAATACATACCGACGGCCCCTACGTAAGTTGTCGTAAGTCGAAAATAGCAAGTTTACAGGAGAGCACTTTAAAGTTTTGAATGTGTATGGTGGTCACATAGTTCAACGGATTGCTTTGAAAATTGGCATAAACATTAATAAAGATACTGTCTTTATAATGATATAATTACTTTTTTGATATATTTCATATTTTTGCCGGAATTGCACTTACCACAGTATATGTCGGAGAAAAGAATCTAAAAATTGTGGTATGTATTACTAACTTCACTTTACGCTGGTGGTCATAAATGGTATTTTATCGTAAGTTATACATACTACGAGATACGTCGGAATTATGCGTGTAAGTTTTGTCGTATCTGTTATTTACTACATTATTTTGCGGAAACGTTAAAAAACTTTTTGTTAGTTACTATATTATGCCATTTAACAAACAATTTAATAGGAATTTTATGGAACCCTGATGGAATATTTTGAGAAATTTAAGCAGGTGAATAGTTTTTTGTGTGTTTTATTTTGAAAAATAGATCAGGTACAGTATTTTAGTGTACATTTTCTGGAAAATGTCGTGTTGAATGAAGACGAGATTATGTAGTTGAGTTTGATGTAGCTTCACTGTTTGCAAGTACTGGAAACTATAAAGGTGTATCAACCTTTTTCTGTACGTTATTGCCATGGTTACGGTCGCCGGAGTCACGCTGGTTTTATGCAAGATTATGCTATTTGAACTATGGAAACATGCATTTTTCTGGTGTTGGTAAGTCCATTCCTTAATGGGCCACCTACAAACATGTACTACATGCGTGTTTGCATAATTTAAGTGTCGTAATTTTGCATAAAACCATCTTGACTCAGGCAACCGTAACCATGGCAATAACAGAAAGAAAAAAAGTGATTCGCCCATTAAACTAACTAAAGATATTGTAGCTCGTAATGACTTACCTACTGTGTACATGTAATTCATCGAACATTTCCAATAGTTGCTATTTCGATTGGCGAGGGGAGTATTATTCGTAGATTGAACCAAAGAGTTCTCTTATAATGTTGTAGTTCTGCTACTGGTCAACGTTTTCATAGATGAATTTGAGCAGAGGGCATTCGAGAGTTGTCCGAATAGACCGACATGCTGGTTACGAAATGTGAATGACGTTTTTGCTATAATTCCTGATAGAGTTGTTGATGTGTTACTTATCGATATTAATGAGATCCATCCCAGAATAAATTCCACATTTAAGAGAGAGGTGGATAGCACATTTCGTTTTCTTGATGGGTTAGTAATGCTAGGTCAGAATGATCGTATGTCACAAAAAGTCTGTAGAAAACCTAAACTTTTCTCGCGGTCCTTTGATTCATAATACATGCGAAATGAGTTTATATCGTTTATTCACATCACATCATTCGCCTATTTCAGTTCACTGCTGGACACAGCTTAGGTATCTCCTATTACCTGTTGTTATCTAAATTATTACAAATGTTGCAACATGTCAGATGAGACGAGACGTTGGAGAGCTTGGAGAGTAATAGATAATAGATATGGTTGGTGACGAAGTCAGCGTACAAGGAGCTTAAGGACGTTTCGAAATCACCACACAGTAAAGAGGGCACCAGTATTCTTGCCTCATATTAAAGGAGTGATAAACGAAATTGGACGCCTATTACGCCGGAGGTTTAGCATTAAGACCATTTTGCGTCCTCATACCAATATGAGTATTTCTTATGCTCTCCAAAGGACGGGAATTCACTGGCAGCTCGGGTGTTTATGAAATACCGTACAACTTCGGTAAGGAACGACATAATGAGTCTAGACTCGGAGCAAATATGGAGTGTCAAGGACAGGGAGATAGACAACTCGGCTGTGATGGACGCATACGATACAGGCGTTACATTTCTTAAACGCTTTGATAAAGCGAGAATGCTGGTACGGTAAAGATGCTACTCGTACCTGCGACGGAAGATATACAGAGCGATTAAGATTAATTTCAATCGGGATGGGGGCTGGACAGAGCCAACGGCATGGAAGCCGGTAATCTCCGAGCTAATAATGATTGGTTACGTAGTGTTTGGTGACACAAACCTGCAGTCGGACATGACATCAGTGCCGGCGCAAGACCACCATTTACCGAGTTTAACCGTTTAATTAAAATTTTGTACACTTAGTACATAAAAACAGTCTGTCATTCAGCATTAACGTAATTTTTAAATTATAATCATAGACATGGCAGATTAATGACTTCTCTCACAGTGCAAAGACAAAAAAATCAGTTAACAAAAATGCCTTCAGGTTCAACTACATCATAAATATGAGATCAATATTAAGTGTTTTTCAACGTAATTATAATCATAAAGAACAGTCATATCAGGCTTTCATGATTGAAGTGATGTGATTGTTTTGTCTTCGACACTATCACAAAAAATGCCGTTTTAAAACAGGGAATTCTGCATTTCTTTATCGTTTGGTTCAAAAGGAAGCGGCGAACCTGTATAATGAGCTGAAATTATTGAAATACGCCAACATTATAATTGTAAAGTGTAGTAACTCTGTATTTGATCCGGCGCATACTGTCTTAAATATCACTTACAATAGAAATTTAAAAACAATTTCCGACGAAAAATGTGCTAAGTACACATACAACACAAAAAAATAAATAAAATCCAACGTAAATAGTAGTATGTTAAACTTAAGACAAAACACCGATCTTAAACTCCGAAGTAAGTTGTGGTAAGTGATAACATACTACAGTATTCACCGGTATTATTAAAAAAATTCAAAATCCATACTAATTAATTCGCACCTGATTCCTGAGTGAAATCCAACAGATTGCCAACTTTGCTTAGTGGTTTTAAATCATTTTTATTTCTGAAGCGTCTTTTATTTCATCTCGGACCACTTTTTCTATTAACTCCAACGGCCGTTCCAAAAATTAATTTAGGTCTTGCAGGTAATTTGAGTTTGTTTCCGATGCAGTGTCTTACTTTTATCAAATAAAATGTATCGTTTATCCATTTTTGTCTCATCTAGTTGTTAGTTTATGGTAAAAAATGATCACTCACGAAAAACCTCTGCTCCACCGCGTATAAGATCGTAACTGGCACTTACGCTGCGCGAGCGCGGCTGGCCGTCCCGTATTAACTGTCGTAAGTACACTTACTACAGTATACGACGGTGCTTTTTTAAGATACGATAGTTTTCGGGTGTCAAAAACCTATTTGTAATAGGTTTTTTAAATTTTTTCTTCGTGGAACGGAAACATTGCTAAAAGATATGATGTTTTATGAAATAAAAACAAAATCCCAAATTTCAAGTTACGACAACTTACGTAGGGGCCGTCGATACATCAACAATTTATCGACCCTATTTGTCATCGGCACGGTCAGTCGTACCTCTAGTTCGCGGCCTGCTCGCAGCGGCCGTACCAAGAAATGACAGTACGGTTGTGAATATCGCTAGCAATTGGATACATTGCACGGTCGCTTACCAAAATGCAACTTGCTTGCTATTCTAAGCCGTCAATGTAAAACGCACATACAATTTGTCACTGAATAGTTCAACCAATTGGTACGCCCAAGTAAAATCATTATGACATTTATGTCAGCGGTTTGTTGTTATATATTATTTGTAAAAATACGTGGTTTTGTCAACTAATAACTAAAAAAATCAATACTTTCATGTGGTACGTGACTCAATAGTCCTTGAAATGTTTATTTACACTCCTATTTTTTACACGACTGCCAAAAGGAGAGTATATGTGTTCAGCCCCTATGTATGTTTCATATTTTCTTTAAACGCGCAGATCTTCGCGACCACTTAACCGTTTTTAATAGTGTAAGGTATCATTAGAATCCTCGTGACGTCGCGGGTAACATAGGATATGTGACGTCACGTTAAAAATAATATGGCGGCCTAAAAATTCAATATTGTCTAACCAAAAAAAATTAATATGAGAGAAACCTATCGAGTTTGGTATCAAAATGAAGAGCTTCAAACAGCGATTACTAACATGTATATAACTTATAGGTTTGTTACTTATTCTAGAACAGCCAGATTCATTAAAATACAATTATAGCGCAAAGAATAATATGTCATCTAAATGCTATGATTTGGGTATCAAATTAAAGCATTTTGTATGCAGACTGTAAATATATATACAAGTTATATGTTTAAGTATATGTTTGAAGAGAAAACTCGAAATGTTCTACATCGCACTATTGAAGTTTTTCTTCAATGCCTAAGCCGTGACAGGACTGTCACAGTTGACACATCTTCTTGACCGCTAAGTGTGTATGAAACAGATACATTGTATATACGCGCTTGTGGTCAAGGGGTAAAATGCACGGCTGCTACGCAGCGGTCGTGGGTTCAATCCCCGGCTCGTAACCAATGAATTTTTCAAATAAAACTTAGTATACGATATATCGTTTGATAAACATTACCAGTAAAAAGTTTAAGTTCTCTCCATGATTTCGATACAAAATAGACTATCGCCCGATATCTTTTTTTCAGTGTTAACAGTAAAATTTCAAGAGCTAGTTAATATTAATTTCCCATTGAATCTGAACAATTTTAAACATTGGAACCGATAATAATTCATAGGCAAGTGAAGTTGTCATATTTTGATGATTACATGACTACCAAAAGCTGCCACAGCTGCCTCAGTTGTCCGAACTGTTCGAAAGTAACGGTTAATTAATAAGAAATAGCTCAATCAGTCATAATTATATTAGTTGGAAACAAGTGTCGACTTAAATGCTAGAAAAATGATAGCCCACACAGCCGAATTCGTATCAAATTCGTCGTGCGAACTTATTATTTTGTCCAGTACTGTATACACAGTATTTTACGGTGAAGGAAATCATGTGAGGGAACTTGCATACAGCTGCGAAGAAATTCAAGCATGTATGAGAAGTTCCCAACAAGTATTGGGCCAGCGTTGCGGAGAATTGCCAGAATACAATAGGTACCAAAAAAAGAACGTAGAATATGATTCGCATATCAGAGGAATGTCCCTAAAATACAATCACAACAGCAATTGTGGCCAAACAAAATTGCTCTACGTGTTGTAACATGCGCATAAAATTTAATACTTGAAATATCTTAACATTAAATGTCTCGTACACGATACGAGAGGCCCGTTGTAGGCCCGTTTTTTCATTCAAAATATGAGCCCACAATTTTTCTTAAATGTCAAATTAGTAATTAGACACATGATAAGGTACAACAACGTCACTAGAAAACGAGCTTAGTCAGACATATGGTGCTGGAGAGGAACACTAAAGGGGGGGCAAGGTTTTGACCGTTCTGCCGTTGGCTTTTGGTCTGATCAGGGTCGGGTTTGGCCTTTACATTTGCGCAGGGGAGTTGGTATGAATGAAGGTAGGTTTGCCTGGAAACTTGAGTCTCACGCAGCTCGCAGGCAAGCGCGCTGGGTGGCCACGCTCCAGGCCTTTGGCCCTACGCGGATCACGGCTTTCAGCCTCCGCATTTTCTCGAAACGATTTTTCGGGCCTGCAGCCCTGAGATTGGTTTTAATGCTACACTTTTCCATTGAATAGCGAAGGAGTGCTGGGCTCTGGTAGCTTGGCCTTCGGCCTTGCAAGCTGGTGCCCCTTTAGGGGACACTTCGTGCCTCTGACCATCGGGCTCGTGCTTGAAGCACCTCGATAGTTACGCTCCAGGCCTTCGACCCTTCTTCGGCCTTACTTTAAATTTCTTCCAAGTGACACTTGGGCCCTCTAAGTTAAAATCTGTGCCACTGGCTCCGGTAGTCCGGGCCAGGGGCTCGGTTTTTGGCCTCGCAAACCAGCGCCTCTCTGAGGAACGATTCGGGCCTTCGTCCCTAAGCGGAGTACGTCCTTTGCAGGTGGTCGAAACGATCGTCGTACATCCATTTTAACGCTACACTATTCCGTCGGCTGACATGGTAGTGCTGGGCTTTGGTGGCTCGGCCTTCCGCCTCGCGAACTTTAAGTCTTCGTTGGAGTTCGAAGCAAATCGTTGCACGTTGGGCCCTCCGGTTAGATCATTAAATCAATTAAGAGGGACGGTTGTACCGTGTGGGCTCGCTCGTCGTGACTTGGGCCATTTTTAGATGCTGGGGTATTCAAAGAAGCATGGTAGTTCAATTTTCTCGCAGCTCGGCCTTCGGCCTCATCTTAAATTTGCAAGCGACATGCTTGGGCCCTCGAAGTGAAGGTTCAGGCCTCTGCAAGCTCAGTTTTCGGCCTCCCACCCTGAAGCTCGCCCTGTGGACTCGATCAACATATAGATTTACACTGGTTTCAGTTATGTTCCGGCTCCCAAAATTAGCGGGATGGGAACTCCTTGGGCCCCCGGAGCGGAGCTACAGCCCTCTGCGAAGTCAGTTTTTGAAATTCTATCCAACTTCAAGGAATCTTCATATTCACTAAAAGGTTTCAAATAAATAAAATAATTAAAAAAATTAAAAAACACGACTGCCGTTTTAAGCGAACTGAAAAGTAACAAATAATTCTTTTTTCAGGTTAATTATTGTGAGCGTATCTACATAAGTATAGGCGCTTGTCTTATTACTTACAATATTTTGTTTCGATTGCAGTCGGGGAACCTTTCATTACGGAAAATATAAATATAATTATGGAGGTTCCCCGACTGCAATTGAAACAAAACATTGTAAGTAATAAGACAAGCGCCTATGCTTATGTAGATACGCTCACAATAATTAACCTGAAAAAAGAATTATTTGTTACTTTTCAGTTCGCTTAAAACGGCAGTCGTGTTTTTTAATTATTTTAATTATTTTATTTATTACAAGAAATAACGGCACAATTCGGCATTTTGCGGATATGTCCAAGCTCATTCTGCAGTCGCGGGTAAGTTGCGACTAGCTCATAGGGCGCGCATCTGTCACACTATAAAGGCCTATCGGCCATAACGCTGCGACATGTTCCATGCCTCCGTTAGCTATCTATACTGATCTGTGTCTAACCCCCTACTCTAGGATAGAATAAAATAGCGAATGCTCGGTTGGTCTGAATGCACCTTTAGATTTTTGCCCCTTAAACGAATATATTAGATTTGTTTTACAATATTTACGGTACACGAGTGTTTTACTCAAGGATAATAATTATTGCTGTAGGTACTTCAGTGTATTATTTAAAATGATAAATAGGTATGCTGTTGCAAAGCTACCTAGTCTTACAGTAAGATCATTTAAGGCTCGTTTTATGCGAATAGATAGAAACATAGACAAATAAAATAATAATCTTGGGCCATCTTACACAAATCGACCTAGTCCTACGGTAAGCTCAATTAAGGCTTGTGATGTGGTGACGATATAATAAATAGATATATATATACGTAAATACATAAGACAGCCACGACCATGAAACAAATCTTTGTGATAAATAATACGCAAATAATGCCCTCGCCGGGATTTGAACGGGGAACCTCCAGCTTCGTAAGCAGGGTCACTACCAACTAGTCTACGGAGGCTGACATATAAACACTTTAAATTCAACCATATCATTCTTTATTTTTGTATTAAGGAATAGGTACATATTTTTGTGGTACCATCTCTTTGTAGTCTGTGGACCACCACATATTGAAGGTACCAACCTACAATGACCTACATGGTATCTCATTATACCCTCATAAAAATATATATTATAATTTTCACCAAGTAAAACAAAAACTGAAAAACGCTCCCTCTAAAGCGTAGCATTATTCGCACTAGGCGTCAATACGCTAATTTGCTCAGCTTTATGATAATTTAGCATCTCCTATTACAAAACGGATATTGTGTCAAACACCTAAGTCAGAGCTCAGAGGCGCACTGTATCGAGGACCCAGAGAACTAATTTGGTCCATTTCAAATCTCAACTCCATGTCACACACCGAACAGTGGAGAAAAAAGGTATGAAGAGTCGATTGCAAAAAAAAATGTACAGTCGGGTTAAGAATTGCATGGACAAACTATGAATGAATTCATTCATAAATCGTCCATACAATTCTGAACGCCACTGTATATAGTTAATACTCAAAACAAAAATCACGATCACGTCTTTTGTGTCACAAAAGTTTGTCATACAAACTATGTGGTGTTTTACTGGTGGTAAGAGCTCGTGCAGGGTCCGCCTGGATAGCTACCACTCTCTTACCCGTTAACCTGCCGTTAAATAGTTAGTACCGTGTTCCGGTTTGGGGGTAAGATAGCCGGTGTAATTACTGACATAGAGGCAATCGATCTAAGTCCTCAGAGTAAGCAGCGCATAGACAATTTTTGGGTCACTATGTCCATGGGCCTCAGTTCTCGCTTTCTATGGGGTGAGATGAGCTGAGAGTTTAGTTGTCTACCTTCGTCACTTTAAAAAAAGTATACTCTGACCATCAACCCTCGGCAGTAGTAAAAGGGGGCAAATTAAAAAAAATGTCAGTGCGTATTCGATCAGCGACCACTCATAGAAAATTTGAATTTGTCGATTTTTTATGCCCTCAATGTGACTCAGTCACAAACGTCCATTGGCTACAATAGATTCATTCTATTTTTTGAAGATACATGTCACACTTGGCGTTAAGATATTATGTTTTTATATCAATCAAAATGTTGCGTACAAATTATGTAAATAAGTATTTTATGATGCACTTTTATAACCATTTTAATGTCAAATGTCAATGTATTCTAGATTTCTCATTAGCATCACTTCCGTACCCGAAACTTATCGTAAACGTTACAAATAAACCAAATGTCATCTACATTCCAATAATACCTATTAAATACCAACTAGTAGGTATCTATTTGCTAGTATTTTATGAAGCAACAATCCACGTGGATGAATATCGTAAAATACGGGTTTGTTTCCAGTTTTATATATAGTGATAAAATCAAATAAGTATGCCCAAATCTTACACGTTAAGTTAAAGTGCGAAAAAAAATAAGTTCAAAACGAGATGCGATAAATTACAACACGACTGAAGGGAGTGTTTCAAATCGATATACGAGTTACGAATTTCCTTTTCGCGTGTGTATCGTACGACGTTTTTCAGTATAGATGGCCCTCTGAAGTTTTGACCTGACAAAAAATTAACCACTTCTCGCACTAGTGCGTAAAAAAACAGCATCTGTACTGAAGAAATTTAGGTACTTTAAATTAGTATTTTTTTTCGCTATCATTGATTCTTTACATGTACTAAAATGTAACGTCTTTATCAATCCCATAATAATTACTGTTGATAAAATACATACCTACATATAAATGGTATGTGTTTCAAAATGTATTTTTAATACTAACAACATGTATTACTCCATTTCTTACTTCGCATGCCGCAAAATATTTAAATAATTATGTTATTTGCTAGAGAAGCAATGATAAAAAATGACGTAACAAATGTTGCTAGTATTAAAAATAGATTCTGCTGCAGTATAACTTATCCCAAAAGGTAAAAGTTTAAACAGTTTAGTCGCTAACTGTACATAACCTTACATCACCTAGAAAGACGTTTAACTGGTTAATATAGGTGAATAGGCTGCAGTAAATACAAACTTACATTTGCAGCTGTTAATGTTGGAATCAGTTGGCAGTTGTTTTTGGTTAGAATTTCACCGATATCTTAGATAATGTTGTAGTCACGTAAGAGGTCTGTAGTAAAAGAGTAGAGTTTGGAAAGTGAAGACACGTGGGATGAATGGCCGTGCTTTGCCACAACGCGCCATCACTTTTCGCATAGACTCAACAACCTGTTATGTTAGGTAGTACCTTTAAGATGGTGCCTTACTGGGGGTGCATCTACTAAGGAATGTTTTGATAACTAATTTCAAAGAATGTCACATATATTTTTTGATTAAGACTGAGTGGCCGAGCGGTGCAGGCATCAGCCGCAAAAGCTGAGTACTTGGGTTCGATTCCCAACTCGGACGTTTGGTGATCTTGGTCTACAGTATGTATTTGATCGTAAAGCAAAGAAAGAAACACATTAATTTTTAGATCATACTAAACAACTTTTACTATGGGGCCAAACTCGAATTCGTGAAAAAAAAAAATTACTCTCCCATACAACGTGTTCATGATCACGCAATCAAAATGTATGAAAAGTCCAAATTTTTTTCGTGAATTCGGGTTTGGCCCCATAGTAAAAGTTGTTTAGTATGATCTAAAAATTAATGTGTTTCTTTCTTTGCTTTACGATCAAATACATACTGTATTTTTTTTTTGTATACCAATATCTATAATTTATATAGTATTAAGTAGTGTTTCCACTTAGGCAAAAAATAAAAGCACAAATCAAAATATTTAGTAAAAAAATAATAATTAGATTTGAGTTCAACAAAAACTTCTATTATTTAATTATTACATTGCCCACACGAAAAAAACTGCTTAGATTGACTTAAATAAATATAAAGATGGCACCTAACATTTTAACTAAACGATGTCAAGCAAATAATCTTGTTTCAATTTAATTATTAATTTGCTAAGATGGATTTTTTGGGTGAGCAATGTTACCTCATAAGACTAATGCAACCCGATTTTACTGTATGCATTTAATTATGAATATTATAATAATAAACACGTTATCTTGTCAGTAGTGAATATTAAACAAGACAGGAAAAGGAACTAAATGAGTATGTTTGATTTTAAATATTTTACTCTTTATTAACATGAATAAATTAATTAAAATTGCATTTGACGCATATTAAAATATAATAAACTGAGTAGGTGCATTTTTTTGAAACATGCCGTTTTTTTTTGTATATGTTTCGAAAAGTTACTGGTTATCTATTTTTTTTAGCACAGATTGTGGTTTTTTTAAGGACTAGTGCGAAAAGTGGTTAATTTTATGTTAGGTCAAAAATTTCTGAGGGCCACCTGTACTGAAAACCGTCATAGGATACACGTGGGGAAAGGTAATTCGTAACTCGCGTCGATTTAAAACATTTCCTTCGATCGAGTTTTAATTTAACGCTATTCGTTTCGATCTTCGTGTTTTTCGCACTTATATCGTAATGTACCATTTAATGAGTTGATTTTCGTCGTGACTTTTTTTTATTTTTATTGTATTGCGTAGGTAGTGAAAGTGCAGTCTTATGAAAGTTAATTTTGAGACACATATTTTGAGGCAGGTATTTACTGCACAAAATAAATAAATATCTTGGGACATCTTACACGGTAAGCTCAATTAAGGCTTGTGATGTGGGTACTAGGCGACGATTTTTTAATAGATAAATACATACAGATACTTGAATACTTAGGCAGCCACGACCAAGGAACAAATATTTGTGATAAATGAATACACAAATAATGCCCTCCGAAACCTCCAGCTTCGTAAGCAGGGTCACTACGGGAGTAAGTATATAATTAATTACCGACGAATATATTGTATTTAAGTACCTAAATAGTCTCACGAACATGCCTAAGTTTCTACCTACATATACAATTTCCATAAGTATAATTGCTGTAGTTGCTAATTACTACTTTAAGTGGATCGCATGCAATCTCATAATTTTCTTAATTCACAGCATACCTAGACCAATCGGATGTTTTCAGAAAATTACATATTTTCGACAATTAAATGTAACCGTTTAGAAACTTTGTAATCATCTAGTATTTCACCATATAAATGACCAATTACTTGCGTAAACGTGATTTCTAGATCTGCAACTTTTACAAAACCTAGACGAAATATCCGGTAAAAAATGCCACTCACTCCACTCTACGTTTATTTTCCTATCTCGAACACGATCTCAACGAACTATCCTTGCCTAATCTATAAATCATTTATTTTCCGAAATCTTGTTGTTTTTTGTTTAGGCTTCTACCGAATTTCACTAGGTACTTTACGTCACCGATACTTATTTCATTTTTCTGTATTTACTACAATGTTTATTACATAAAATAACATTTCGACGAAATAAAAACCGAAAAACACTGGCCATACCACATTATCCAAAAAAAAAACACCGCATGTCAAACACAAATTAAAAACAAACACTCACCTTCCGAAGTCGGAGTTCGAAATTTGAATTAAGAATCGAACGTAAACTCGCGCGCGTTTCTCGCGCGCGGCGACACCACAATAGCCCTACCACTTAGCTCCTACCACTACTTGCGTTTACTTCAATGGATTTACGGACATGGTTGGTACGTGATCGAGTAGGTATGTGCGAAATATTTCACTACTCATAAGTCTGTCACTACTTAGGTTTCGGTGCGTAGCAGTAAAGAAAATTACCAGTTAAAAAAAGATTAATAGCTGTTCTTGTGCATGGAGATTTTCGTACAGCAGAGTTGGGAAAAATTAATCTGATTATTTCTGTAAATTAATTACATTCACATGTGTACACTGTACCTAGTCTAGAGGCCGATGACGTGACGTGACGTGACGCATTTAAATTGCAATTTTTAAGATAATATCAGCTTTGATATTGATATTAGGTACAAAAAATAGTTCAAAAACACGATTGTAACCACTCATTTGCTTTGAAATTTTGGTCCAGCAGTGGACTATCATAGGCTGATGATGATGATGATAATGAAAATAAGAGTGACAGCTGGTAACCACAGTTACCAAAAGCAATTGCGTGGGAAACCCTGTTTGGCGAGGACGTTGATATCTAGATTTTTCAATATAATTTTTCATGCTATCTAATAAAATTTATAGTATTTTTATTTAATTAGTCATGAAATGCAGTTTATTTCTGCATTATTATTTTTATGAAATATATTTTATAAGTATTCAAATTTATCAACTAAACTTTGGTATTTATTCTTAAATTGGCTCTAGCTAAAAACACTTTTACAAAAGTTACCTCTTCAATCAAAAATCACGAAACAGCTCCTAGATTGAGGTACATTATTAATTATTAAAAAACTAATAACAAGAATAGAAAACTACTCCACTTATTCAGTTATAATTGAAAGAATCTTTCGTTATATTATGCAAAAATGCTAGCAGGATGCGTTCACTATCACAAAGATTCGTAAAAAACTTGTTTTAACACTGGAGCCTTAAACACAGTTAAATAACATTAAAATTTATAAAACTCTTTTTCCTGACACTGTCGTTTTTTTACGTTTTACGGTTCCCCAGTAGTACCTAATCATTTTAGTAAAGCCTGCCAGTGATGTAGGCTACGGTAGCTGCTTACCATTAGGCAGGCAGTATGCTTATTTGCCACCGTCGTGGTACCTATAAAAAAAATTGGATATTTTTTCTAGCAAACTACTCAACTATTATCGCCTGGTTGACATTGACAATGACAGGACAACTACAAGAAATAGATCATATCAGCCGAAAGACATTCACTGCTGAACATAGCCAACATAGGCCTCCCCCAAAGATTGCCACAATGACCGATCCTACGCCACCTGCATCCAGCGGACTCCTGCGACCTTCACCAGGTCGTCAATACACCTACCCACGCTGCGCCGTCCGGTACGTGGCCGCCACACGAGAACCTTTCCGCCCCAACGGCCATGGATTCTACGTGCAAGTAAAAGAAATAGATGATCCCCCAAATAGACACGAAGATGTTTGCATTATTAGATGCGTAGGCAATGTGTAAGTAAATAAAACTTATTGTTTTCCTGTTAAATCAGCAGAAATTGCAACAGTGATTCAGCAACCAAAGATTTCGCCAAATGTTTTGCAAGAACCGACAGTCCGTAGATGTCTAAAATGGGTGTTATTGGTAACACCGATTAAACCACGGAAGCAGAATTAAATATCGATGTTAAATACTCCTTTGGAACACTTTTTCCTCTCACATGAAAATAAGTTTTGGGTCATACAGCGCGTTCGCGAAAACGGGTGTTTTTCCTGTAACATTGCGAAAGTCAACGGTCCTGGGACATACAAATTAGGTTTTAACCACTATTCTTAAGAACCAGAAGCCACCTTTTGGCTTGTTTTCGTCCAACATGAATATTAGGGTTCTAGAGCTCTTAACTTTCATATGTCCACAGGAAAAATTTCGTCGGGGATAGTGCATGCGTATCTAACACATGTCAATAAGATTCTTATTTCAAACATACTTCTATGGAATCTAATCTTTATCTGCATGTGTTAGATAGGTATTGCATTATTCCCGACGATTTGTAACTTAACTCATACAAAAAAATCTATACATATATGTGACGCTTATACATTAGGGTAAAGGAACCAGTGCGAGAAGAACAGGCATTCACCAGAAGTTATATAATCCGTTAACCTTCAAGTCAAGGGTGAATAGGCACTTAGGCACCTTCTGGGCAAACTCACTCCACCGTAGGCCGCGTCTCTGCCCTTGGCTAGTCTGTGGCCCATTTCAAATAAAAATTTAAAAAAGTCTACTTTATATGTATGAGTGTGAAGAGTGTAAGACATATTTCATACTCTTTCCACTCATGCGGCATATTAGGCAGAGGCCAACTATTGGTTCCCGGCTAAGCAGTGGGTGATTTACTTCGCCAATTCGAACAAATTTAAATTGAAGGGTCCACGGAAAGAATACAAAACAATAAATACATGTAACTTGTAAATTTTTAAGTAACTTCTGAGGCATTTAAATGTTGTTTATAGAGTTCGAAAAACGTATTACTGTTCACGACTTAAGTTTCACCCTGTATAGGAGCGTCCGAAGCGCTCAAATTTATCTGAATACGCCTTTATGGTTATCGTTATGCCAATAAAGGCGTATTCAAATATTTTTGGACGCTCCAGACACTACAATATATCATATATCTGATGGAGTGGAGTGATGCCGACTGTATTTGTCGTCCCCTCCTTCGATATAAGGACTTGGAAATGAAAACACATTTGGACTGAATTAAAATATTTTATTAACTAAACATATATTTTGTACACGAACTAAATGCGTTGGCCCTAAATAAATATTTGTACCCAAAATCCTCTAAATCATGACAACTAAATGACATGGAAAGCCTCGTTCAACTGAATAACTAAATCTAAATACGGCTAATCTTAGAAAATAATAGCGCCACTTTTGATATATTCTAATAATGAATCTATACCTATAATAAAAATCATAAGATAAATGACCGATATAATGCCCAGTCTCTTAAATGGTCTAAATGATAGTACAGGGTTATTCACCGAGATTTGAGTGGGCCTTAAACGGATCACTTACCGTAGAATAGGGTAAATTGCTAGTAACTGGCCACTCTCCAGTAACTGGACACCTTATATAAAAATGAACTCTATATACTTATGATTAGAATTCATTTTGGAAGAGGGAGAGTAATGACATCGACATGACACATCTTTTTAAAATGAATTCTAAATGTGAGCAAAATAAAGTTCATTTTTATATAAGATGTCCAATTGGAGAGTGGCCAAGTACTAGCAATTTACCCTACATATATCGTCGCGTGCCTGCTATACGACCACATCTCAAACTAGAATTGTCTTAAAAGTGACCATTTTTTTCTCCATAAAATTCGATTTTGAAATGTGGCCGTATAGCGGGCAAGCAATAAATTATATAGCTCCCAAGGATGCTCTGTGTTGACAATGAATGAAACAGTCATCTCTGGGCTACAGTTTCAGCTTATACAAAAGCACATTATTTGATAATTGTGTTATTAAAACAAATATTTATACTAAATTATAGTTAAAACTGCTCATTCACGTTGACATCACATCATTCCATACAGCAAAGTACTTAGATCGAGCAAACGATTTCAAAATCGTAAATTTAATATTCCGTTTCAAATACATTCTTTATAAGTCTAAGTCTCATAAGAGCTTTGTATTCAAAGAAATATATCTATCTACATAACTTTAATTTCTACATACGATAAAAGTTCAAGCAACCAACAAAGACTTATAACAAAATTATCACTTTTAACATCATCAAACATTTTATCGACAATGAGCAATTTTGGTCACCTCATAGGTGAAGTTTTTACTTTAAACCCTATCAACCTATTCACAAAATAAAATCGTTTTGTATGGACTCTTTCACAAAATAGTAAAAGTCCGGGTGCTCTGTA